>JAVTVY010008212.1:0-49113 GCA_036873755.1 Hanleya hanleyi | reverse complement strand
TCTCTCTTTCTCTCAGATATCGAAGGGCGTTGAAACGGGCGCTTGCGGGTGTTGCGGGCGCAAACGCCCTCTACTACCGGACGTTGGTGGAGATGAGCGATGCTAGCGCCTTACGTGAAGGGAGAGAGATATGTCAAAGCATTACGCCGTGAAGGCTTATTAAGCAATCGGATAGGACCCCCTCCATGCACAGCGTGAGTTCATATCGGTGTATAGATGGCGCTGCGATCATCATTCATAAATACAACACTATTAGAAAGACTAACTCATTTCATTTTTGTCGCTCAGTTCAACATGTCTTATTCTTGCTCAGAGTGTAACCGATCGTTCACCAGGTACTACGATATGATCAGACATAGGAAGAATATTCATGGGTATGAAGACACCGACGAGGCCTCTGATGCATACAGTGAGAGTCTATGCGATGATACGGACCCCGTGAACTCATCATATGGCGATGACAGCGCTGAAAACTCATGTTCTGATGCGGACAGCACTAGCTCATCCGAGAAAAGCGAAAGTTTGGGTGATTCAGACACGGACGAAGGGGAGTCGTCATTTTGGGATCGCATTGTGGACAACGCTATTAACGCACATGCCGCTGCTATCCAGGCAGATGGACAGGATGAAGAGACTTTACAGAAGGCCTATATCAACATGCAACCACGAATCATAAAATCTGCAATGGCTCTGTATGAAAACTATACCTCGATTACTCTTGAAATGAAAAGTGATCCTGACCACAGGGCCATCATGAAAACAAAGAGATACTTAGAAGAGGATATGGGTTTACCTCAAAGAGAGGCCCTAAAAAACGCCATCAAGATGCGGAAACAGCTCTTCAAGGACCGGTTGCCCACGGACTTTCCCGGATTGGAAGATAGCGAGTCTGATTAGGACTTGGTACACCGAATAATGATCAGAAAGAAAAAAAAACTGACGGTGATTTAAGAAGCTCACTGTCGAATGCTGAAATAAAGAAATAAAGCGAAAAGATGATGATGAACGAAGATGAACTTCAAGAATTCACGAACAATGACGATAACGTGATTAAAACTGATATCACTCCTACGTTATGAATTGTAAACATACCCATAGCGGCCCCAGCTTGGGTACGGCATCACATTGGGGATAATAAAATATATGAAAACTTGTGAACGTGTTGATCTCTCTGTTTTTTTCTCAGATATCATAGGGCGTTGCAACGGGCGCTTGCGGGCGTTGCGGGCGCTTTTGCGGGCGTTGCGGGCGCTTTTGCGGGCGTTGCGGGCGTTTTTGCGTGCGTGGCGGGCGCTTTTGCGGACGCTACGCTTCGTCGGAACACGATACAAATAGTCATCATATCGTTAACGGTGACCAAAAAAAGCGCTTGGCACGTATCAAAGGAGATCGCTAAAATGTAATGGACCGTGGCACACGGACAAGGTCAATAGATGTTCGGTAGACTGTGACAATACGATGTACACGGTTTTAACCCGTACTGTCAGTTAACTATACACGCATCCGTGGGTCTGACCAACATTTAACAGAAATTCTCCCCATTTATATCTTAAAGGTATAATAAATAATAAACCTTGATTATCCAACTGTTTTAGACTAGGAAAATCCAAGAAAGAATGTCGTTTCAGTGTGCACCGACACGTATCAATGGAGATCGCTAAAGTGTAATGGACCGTTACGCCCCGACAAGGTCAATAGATGTTCGGTAGACTGTGACAATACGATGTACACTGTTTTAACCCGTACTGTCAGTTAACTATATACGCACCCGTGGATATGACCAGCATTTAACAGAAATTCTCCCCATTTATATACTAAAGGCATAATAAATACTAAACCTATAGTATCCATCTCTTTTAGACAAGGAAAATCCAAGAAAGAATGTCGTTTCAGTGTGCACCGACACGTATCAATGGAGATCGCTAAAGTGTAATGGACCGTTACGCACGGACAAGGGCAATAGATGCTCGGTAGACTGTGACAATACGATGTACACGGTTTTAACCCGTACGGTCAGTTAACTATATACGCACCGTCGGTTAACTATTCATGGCATTTACTCTAATACATTGCGTTGTGTCAGTCTATAATATATGAAAGACCTTCTTTTAAGAAACGAACTGCTTGTGCTCAAAGAAATGATTGATAATACGAACTTACCTTCGTCAAATGCTTTCTCGTCATCCATTGTATACCGAGACAGGAGATCGACCAAATACGTAAAAACGCACCTTCGTGCGCCAGTGGCCTGTGAGAAACGAATGTTCGCCTTTTATCCTATTAGCTGTCAAAGGGTCACGTGATGTTTTTATTGGTAGCTAACAAAGGAGCAGCTAACAAAGGGGCTGACACCATACCTCCTATTTAAACCGGTTTCTTACATAATCGATATACTTACGAGCGACCATGACCTAATTACGTAACATTATTACATAATTGAAACCGGTTTCTTACGACCACAACCTAATTACGTCACACAATGACGTCAAATGCGTCATAAGTGACCTAGATAAGGACAGCGGGACGACCTTGACCTACTTTCACGTGACCCCGACCCCAGTGACGTCATACGATGACGTCAAACGCGTCATACTTGACCTACTTTCGTTCTCAATTCTGATTGGTCCACTCACAGCAGGACCCATCTACTACTACCGAGAGATCGCTATGCATAGCCTAATACCTTATGCCCATTTTGAATCTATTTTCATATGCCAAAATTCAAGATTTGGTGGTCAAATTCAAAATAGCAGCCATATGGGGTCATCTGAAAATCACACTTTTGCTTGTTGCTGGTATACTTTAAGGCATTAATCTCAGCTCATTATGCATTTTTTTCAAAACTGAGAGATCTCTAAGTATAGCCCAACATTCTATGGCCATTTTGAATCTATTGACATATGCTAAAAGTCAAGATTTGAAGCTCAAATTCAAAATGGCCGCCATATGGGGTCATCTGAACTCTTTTGGTCATTGCTCGTATAGTTCAAGACACTATTCTTAGCTCATGATGCAAATTTATCAAAACTGAGGGATCTCTAAGCATAACCCAGCTTCATATGCTCATTTTGAATCTACTTGCATATCCCTAAGATCAAGATTTGATAGTAAAATTCAAAATGGCGGTCATATGGGGTCATCTGAAAATCATATTTTTCATGTTGCTCGTATAGTTCAAGGCACTAATCTTCGATCAGTGGGGAAATTTATCAAACCGAGAGATCTCTATGCATAGCCTAACACCTTATGCTCATTTTGAATCTATTTCCATATGCCAAAAATCAAGATATTCCGCCTGTGTACCCATTCGTAATTATGGATATTAATTTATAGCCGATTTGTACCCATTTTGACCTCATTGACCAAAAAGTTACCCTAAAATGACCTTAATTTGAATAAATAACGTGTTATCTATGACAAATTTAAACCTTACGCTACATACAACTAATTCAGTTTGAGTACTCATTCGTAACAGTTAAAACTGTGGCTATTCATTGATAAACGATTTTTGCACATTGTTGATCGTGTTTGACCCAAAAGTGACCCTAAAATGACCACAATTCAAATAATTAACGTGTTATCTATGGATACCTCCAACCGTACACTACATTCAACTAATTCAGCTTGGGTACCCATTCGTAACAATTAGTAATGTGCATATTAATTTATAACCGATTTTCACCAATTTTTGACCTCATTTGATCAAAAAATTACCCTAAAATGACCCTAATACTAGTAACTAACGTGTTATCTGTGACTACCTTAAACTTTACACTACATACAACTAATTCAGCTTGGATACTCATTGGTAACAAATACTACTGTGCATATTAAGTTATAACCGATTTTCGCCAAGTTTTGATCTTATTTGTCCCAAAAGTGACCCTAAAATGACCTTAGTTATAATAATTAATGTGTTATCTATGACTGCCTTAAAATGTACACTACATACAACTAATTTAGCTTGGATACGCATTGGTAACAAACAGTACGATATATATTAGTTTTTGAGGTACTTGGCCGGCCTACTATTAAGGTTAAGGTTAGAGGTATGAATAGCTCCTTCGGGAAAGTAGTCGACCCGGTTCCACTTTTATCAAAGGCCTCCTTATTTTGAATAATATATCAACAAAGTATCCTACAATTATTTAGTTTTCTGCACATAGTCGCCTCTAGTGTAGGAAGGAAGAAAAGTCCTTTTCTGAATATGACTATAAAGATACTCCTTCAATTTTGCAGTTGCCGGTGTGGCACATGGGGCTCTGACCCACACAGACTCCTTTAAGACCCATCTGCAGACCTTACAGTCAAAGGGAGGTGCTCTGAAGACTTGTCTCACTAAGGTTGACCACCCGTTGGCTATGGTATCCAAGTTTGCCAAGGATGTTAAGTCTGTGCAAGACTTCATCAACAAACTGGAGGGCAGACTCAATAGCGTCGTGGCCATCCTCGACGTGGTCATGGCGATTCCATATGTTGGTGAGCTGGCTCTTCCTATTCTTGAACCGGCGCAAGCAGCCATCAGCACCATCAACTCTGGAGTGAGTATGTGACAGGCGATGTGTTCGTGGTGGTTAGAACGTATGTCCTGTGTGGTCAGGCGGCTATTGTCTAAGACGATTGTACGAACTTGTTTCTGGAACATTTCCAAGATAATTTCCAACATTATTCATTTAAAAAAAAGAAGGGACTATCTTGAAAAGAGGGTATCCATTTTAATACAACAACAACAAAAACAACAACAACAACTACAATCTGGCACTCAATAGCCAATCGTCGTCTGTAAATAATTCCCGCGTCCATAATCGAAAACAAAAATATTGGTATCAAAATTAAGGCAGCTGGGAAATAAATATACATAAATTCAGTGTAGCTTCTTGCAAGCGAACATCCAAATAAGAGGGCAACAATATAACGCTCCCTTTGTCGTGGATTGAGTTCTCTAGAAAATTTGCTGATTAAAAAGGCTCAAACCACAAGAATGTATAGCCGGCTTATCGGAAAGACACATGATACTATTGGGCTTATATTCGTATGTTGTGGGTTTGAAAATTGTCTCTGAGGCAATATCTGAAATGTCTCGCGCAATGAAATGGTCGCAGCTGTTTTGCCCCGGACCTAAAAGCAGTGCCACGCAGCCTCTCCCAGGTTGCTTGATTTAACCATAGGGGTCTCACCATTTCCAAAGGATTTTTGCAGCGTCACAGAACTGTTCTATGTAACAGAACACAAATGTTCTATTCATCTTGGAATACACTGAACAGTTATTAAACAGATTTAAAAACGTAAGGTCCACTTGGTTTGAAGGTTGAGTTTGTCAAATTACCGGATAACTATATGCTGAAGATCGGTCAGTCGCGGATGATATTCATACGCTCAGTGAAGCAGTCGCAATTTTAAATGGCGACAGATGACCTCAGGTCAACTTCAGTACGATTATTGAGACCCTGAAAGCGCTACATGGAGAGGCACAAAGCAGAAAGTAATGAAAGCCTGCTAGAGTTTGATGTGGTGGGAGATGACTTAAGATTGGAAGTAGAAACGGATGAAAAGGCGTTTGGCATATACGGTATTCATATTTCACACACATGTGCTTGGAATACTTGTAGCTCAAGACCGTCACAGGAGAAATAGACACAGTGGCGAATACTATACGAAGCTGGTTGGCCCCTGTAGACAAAATACAAACAGGAGTGAAGGCAGTGAACACAAAAATATCCCAAGTCGTAACAGTCATCGGGAAAGGTAAGCCATACAGGACATGGTGTGATTGGGCGTGGATTTGGACCTCGGAGAGGTGCTGTTAAAGTGGCAAAAGTGAAATATTAACAATGTGAGGTAAATGCCTCCGTAATCAGTAACATTTCTCGACTTGTTTACACTTCTCCTGGAGATGGCAAACTAAAATTTTGAGAAGGACAACTGTCTAAATGTAGGTCGTTACTGAAACAGGCCTACCATGTGTACTGCCAGAATTATCGTGAGAGTAATATTTTCTTAGGTCGAGCGGTACACAAATTCTCAGTATATGATGCTTTCGAAGTATGGGTCGAACAACGGAGGGTCATTCATAAAATAATAGAATTCATATAAATATAAGTGTATGTATAAGGGACATCAGCCAGAGGATTGAGTGAATATGATTTAACGTCGCTTTCAACTATATTTCAGTCATATCACGACGTTGGGTCCTATTCCTTTTCACACCCGGGAACCACACGGGTGGGGCCCTATTCCTTTTCACACCCGGGAACCCCACGGGTGCCTCAGTTAGTCGCCTCTTACGACAAGCTCGCTGAGGAGCTGAGGCATATTCTAACCATGACCTGCAATGTGCACAATGGCATCGCAGGTCAATCCCCGGAAGCCCCACGGGGCTCAGCCAGAGGTAATACATCGGGGTGTCTGTCCATTAAATTAGGGCGTGAAATCAGTACATTTCATGGGATATTACCCTCATGCAGTACTTTGACCCATCGTATCTCACTGGTCTGTTTGGGTTAATACTGTAAACTTCGTTCAGATTCTGTTGGACTCTGAATCGTGAAACTAGATTCGTCAATTTATTTATTCATTATTTATTTGATATATCGTGTTAATGTGGTATCAACAGTAGAATGAATATTCATGAATCTGGCTCTTGAGTGTCAGCATGTTCAGCATGAAAATCCGGCTCCAACAGAATCCGACTGCCGCTTTAGCTCAGAATCCCGGTATTTGGTCTTACTCCTAGACAGGTAATGCCGTGAGAAATGTTTGATGGGTCAAAGAGCTGGATGAGGGGAATATCTCCTAAAATATACTGATTTCACGCACTACTTTAATAGACAAACCCACGAATGTATTTTATGGTTAATATGATACCGGCGGTCAAAGAAGCACGGCTCAGATACCAAGGTTACGTCTTAGAATCCTCCGTATTCTACTGAAGGCGAGGTGCCGTATGAGGCTTTCCTGTGGAGCCCTATGGTTGCTTTTTAGTCACCAGACGCCGTCAGTTTACCCACTTCTTACATATCTTACCAATTTAGAGGAAAATAAAGTAAGTAACCATTTGTATACGGTTGTGTATCGCTTCGATTTCAGCTGTAAGTGTAACCGACAAAGTTGAGAAATGCGTTGGCGCACTGCCAGCCGGATCGCCCAGAAACACCGCCGAATCAGCACTCGAACACGTATCTAGCACGCTGGACCACATTCCTAGCGCCCTGTTGCCACCACTGGGTCTCGTGACAGACGGATGCACTAAAGTGGAGCAATTCTTGTCCAAACTTCATTTGGTGAGAAGAAAGCGGGCACTTCCGTCACTCAGCAAAGTTCTAAGTAAGTTCTCAATATATTAAATATAGCTTCATGATATTGAGAGGGGATAATTCGTACTGGCGTATATTTTGGTTTGGCTGTTCAGACAGATTGGAAACTAAACATGGTTCTGACAAGATACGGACATTAAATTTGTTCTGTGTAGGTGTGAGAGTAGCTATAGAACCTTTGCTGTGTAGGTGGGCGTGGCTGTTCTTCCCTACACAGCTGTAGTTCCTTCCCTTTACATTTCATACCACGAAGTTTTGACCTCCGAAACGCCTGCGTTTCGGAAAATTTAACGGCTGCACATACAAGATCACAGTAGCTGGCGATAATAAATGTACCTCGTTATTCTCCTTGTAGTCTTTTGTCACTTCCCTCCAAGTTAGAACTCTCGGTATTCCCTCGTTCTTAAGTTATCATCAATTGTTCAAGATTCTTGGGGATTTGAATATTCAGCTGACCGCCATTCAACTGTCAGTGATGTAAATTTCCCTTGCACGGACTTTGCCGGAGATGGCGGTGTCTTTTGAAAACAAGCCGTGGCGCATGCGTGATTTTTCGGGTCAATTCGATGACCGTCCAACGCATGCGCGTGTAGGTGGGCGTGGCTATCTTCGTTATGCTGAGACATTCAAAATATGAGACCAAAATATGTCAGAAAACGCCGTGAAGGCGTGATTAAACGATGATATCTCAAGAACGAGGAATTATTAAGTGTTGAGAGTTGGCAGGCGGCGAGAAGGACCAATGTAGAGGAAAATGAGGTATAGTTTATTACTATTCTCTGTCGTTTTATTTTGTGTGCAGTTAGGATATTGGACAATGTCATTCAAAGTTCAATGTGTTGGATGCATTGTGTATAGGAAGAACCTTGGCTGAAGTCGATTACAGAGCCATTCGAGACTACAGCCATTCCTGGGCTAGTGTGAGAGTACATCTGGGAAGTCTGTCTGGGAAGTGGGATCGGCCGTACTTTATTGTAGAAAATTGGGTTATCTCTGATAAACTTCACGGGGAAATCGAAATGAGAGTTACTAGGTCATATTGAGATGTACAGTGTCAACGTTTGGAATTACGTGAATGTTCGAGGTCATTTTAATGTTTGGATCGGTAACTACAAGAATACAAAACGCACTGCATGTTTTACATGTAATGTAGAAATCTCCAAACAGGTTGACAAACTTCTTTTAATGCTAATGCTATTTTATGAATTAGGTCTCTGAATTATAGACGTAGAAAAATTATTTGATGGACAAGGGCTGAATATTGAATGACAGACAAGACGCTCGTACGAGAATCGAGAGTGGTTTGGAATTTCACTATTTTGCTGTTGTGATTTTCATACGTCGATTATTTATATACTAATTCCAAATTATCGTGTCATCGCACCAGCGATTCTTTTATGGACGACGGCTGAATATTGAATGTCGGATCTGACGAATGCTATTGCAGGTGTGCTCAAGGGTATAAGCGGCGCATTTGGACCGGTGGGTACTTTCCTGGATAAAGTGAATGGCGCTCTGAATAAAAAGATCTGCCTTGTAGGAGAGTAAGTATATAGTCCAGCGAAAACATGTTGGGGCACTCGAAGTCTCTCTTTTAAGAATCTAGTTTTTGTTTCTACACTCTTAAAACGCTAATGTTAGCTTTGACATCTAGAGGGGTGGAGGAGGAAAAGCATTTAGAAAATGTTGTATTTATAACATATAAGTGTTAAATGTAACATTTTAAGCTGTTGTATCCAACACTTAAAAGTGGTGAATACAACACTTTCTAAGTGCTTTCCCTCCTCCAAAACTATAGATGTTAAATCTAACATTAGCGTTTTAAGAGTGTATATTTCTTTTCTATTCCTGTTTGAACCTTATTGCTGATAGGGTCGTGCACATAAAGTCTTTACAACCATCGCTTCCCACATTTGGAGTTCAATCAAAACCTTAGCGCACGATGTTGTTCAGCTCCTTTATCATTGGCTTATGGATCTATGACAGAACGTGCTTTCCCGGATTGAAGAATTTAACCAATTCAGTATTTCAAGGAAAACGTTTGGTATATTATTGAACATGAAACGTGAATATGAATAGGCGTTCGCGGGTTCGAGCTTTCTGCCGATCCATTTGTCCCCCTCTACGAAATCAAGCGTTGGTGTAAATGGGCCGTAAATGAGACTGGTTGGGTTTTAAACTATCTTTTGTCTACAAATGGTAAAGTTATTAAATTATAATACATGTATGTTCCCAGAAACACTATTCCTCAAGACATACTAAAATATTAGAATTTAAATGAGAGTATTTTACCTTTACAGCCAAAAAAGTAGTCAACGGTTCACCAGGTCAGCGACCATTTGCGTGCACTTCGCCATCCATAAGATGGCTTGCGAATCGTGTGTCTCGATATCCGGTACTTTACCGGACTCTGTTCGGCCTTCATCCGGCGGAGAACAGAGTGGAGAAATCTGATAAATTACAGGTTTCCATACCACTTCGGAAACAGATATTGCCTGGGCTTACAAAAGATGTAGGGATGAATAACTTATAGCGACAGGAAAATGGCGGCAACTGATTGGCCAGCCCGCTAACGTTACTAGGCCTACTACTTCTGGTTGATTTTATATCAGATTCATTGTACACTCTGTAATTCGTCTTATATGGATTATTTTAAGCATCATAAAAATCGGAAAGGAGGTTTATCATGGACTAGAGCATGTCGGGAAGGAAATCGTTGAAGGCACAGAACATGCGGTAAATGTCGTCGGCAATGGGGTCAAGGAGGCGGTGAATGTCGTCGGCAATGGGGTCAAGGACGTGGCGAACACAGTAGCAAATGGGGTCAAGGATGTGACTCATAAAGTGGAGAGCGGTTTGAAAGATCTGGGAAATAAGATAAAAAATATTTTCCATTTTGGCCGCAGATCTAGCATTGACGGTCATTATTACATCGTCGTGGACGTGAGTAATGGCGTGTATCTAATGGGATTTTCCGTTATAAATTTCGAACAAAAGATCCACTCCACGCGTGGTATGCTGCATAGCTGCTACCGTAGATTCTTGGGTAGAGCATTTTGCTTCAACACGGAATGATAATTTAAACAGATGCTAAATGGCACAAATATGGTAAATATGAATAAACGAATCCTATTATTTAGGTTTAACTGAAAAATATTCCCGTTATCGCTACATGTAGATACAAATATCCCTCCATGATAAAGTATAGGCCGTACCACCCAGGAAGACGCGTCAATGAATCTGTTGTTCAAAAATAATATCCGGAAAATCCCATTCTATGGTAGTTGGGGACTAGTATGATGTAGACGGTGCCTATTTATTTATTATAAACATATACACTCGTAAAACCGGTTGTAAAATGTGTTGCCGGTCCAGTTAACGTTCATGGAAACCAGATCGTATATCGACTAGTATGATAGTATTTTGTAATACGTGTTCATATGAGGAATTTCGTGTGACATATGACCACTTCGGTCATCAACTAACACAAGAAACACGGTATGCTTAATAATGGGTGATCCAAACTAAGCCATACTACATTTCTGGATTATATACGGCCGTGTACATGATGCAATGGCAATTTCAAATTCCAAATTGTTGCAATAATTTGACTAGAACTAATTTTTATAAATACCGAATAGATTATAGTACTGTGGCGTGGCGGACAAACATACATCTTCACAACCACCATTTTATGATTAAAATGCTGGAACGATATGAACATACTGACTGAATTGGACACTCCAGTGATTCAATGTTGAGAATCACTGGCATGTCGAAATGCCTACGTGATTTGAACTTAAAACATTTAAAGCAATTTCACAATAACCTTCTCTGCAGATACTCGATATTCAAGCAATATATATATATATATACCGAAGCAGGAAATTCAGAACACTGTCCAAATGGTTGGTACGTTATATATTTACAGATACTAGACGTTTCGGCAAAAGTTACATGTTGCCTTCTACAGTAGCAAATGGTCTTGAGTCACAAACTCGAGTTCTTTTTATTACCAGTAATAGATTAAAACAGTTCACTAAAAACACTAAAAACTGTTCATGATAGAAGCTAGAGTCTATATGGTACAAACAACTTGGACTGAATACAGCGACGCTAACTACAATAAAGCCGCTAAATAAATTATTCTAATCATATATATATATATGTATGTATATATATATTGCGAGGATTTGGCTACGTTTGAAGCCAACCTGTCCCAAACTTAGAAAAACTGTTGCTATGGAGACCTGACAATTTTAGTCTACGTACCGTTAAGTTCTGAGCTTGAAACAGTACTACTGACGAAATATAAGCGAACAACCACAACAGAGTAAATGAAACTGCGAAAGGAATTCTGCGTGGGTTCTAAATCCTTAAGCTATGAACAAACCTTCAGATTGAATATATTCACCTTCCGAAGTGTTTTTATTGCACATTTTGACGATCACAGAAACAATGTGCATGGCAGCACGGAATTAGTCACAGAAGTAGAGACACAGCGGACGTCAATCGGTCTGCTTCGGGAAGAGCGGCTAGTTATCCATGGTCCCGTTAGATATTGACGAGAATCTCGCAGGATCAGCGATATCCATTGATGTAACACTGGTCTACTAATCTTATGGATCTAAGATGTGAAAACAATAGAGTTTTATAGAAACAACATTACATAACGGGATATCTTCCAGCTTTACAATATTTGAATGGTCAATTCAAATTTTCAAATGAAAATCCGGCATATTCATTGGCTTGTGAAGAAAATCGGCAGAAAAACCAGCCAATCACAAGATTTCGGTAAAGGCTCATTGCCAAAAATACCATACTTATTTAAGATAATGTCCTAAAATTTTCTTGAAATAAGATAATTTTACTCAAAATAAGTTAAATTTTAAGAAAATTTTAAAGATTTGTTATTCTTGTTTACGTAAAATTTGGAGTGGGGTAAGTATATTTACATAAACAAGAAACAAGAACAAGATTTGTTTTAAGAAAAATTCTTATTTTTCTCTTGTTTAAGTAAAATATACTTACCCCACTCCAAATTTTATTTAAACAAAAAAAATCTTAAAAATTTTCTTAAAATTTAACTTATTTTGAGTAAAATTATCTTATTTCAAGAAAATTTTAGGGCATTATCTTAAATAAGTAGGGTACTTTTGTAAGTGCTCCTTTACCCGAACAGAGATTTTATCTAATCAGATTTTGGAGAATGAAACTGACTACTTTTTCGGTTGACTTTCTCAAGGTACATTTTCATAATTCAAATAAATTCCGCGTCATTCCCGACAAAGCTTGACCTAATTATAGACTCCACGATAAGAGAATAAAGGTTTCAGGCCACAGATAAAATAATCTCATTGACAGGTCGTATATGATCTGGCCTAATGGCATGCTAGGCCAAAAAGACTTAGTTATCTTGGTATTCCGTCTTCAGTTGTTGACCCACAACACAAGTGTGTCCAATTCCAGTTCACCTTTCCTATCGGTCGCTATATGTGTTACTAATCTCGAGGTCGTCTAATTAATAATTAAATTTGTTAGTGCTGAATAAAATTATAAACCAATAATATAATTCAATGATAGATATAATATATTTTAATCAACCCAAACATTTCCCCTTTACCATTCCGGACTCTAACCTTGCATAAAATTCAATATATTTTTATACTTTTCTGATATATTCTGTTTATTTCCGGAATCAGCAAGACTTTAATACCCACAAGCGTGGTGTGGACCTCTGCTTCAGCATTAATGATGCCCTGAAGATAGTCAATGGAGTCACCGGCGGAATGCTCAACGCCGCAAAGGATTTCATCAGCAAAATATTTCACGGACATCTGCCCTTCCACATTCCAGGTAATTGTAAAACTTCTACTTCTCATTGAGGTGTTCAGAGCAAACCGTAAAATAATTTTCAGTGTTATCATATTTAGACAAGAAGCAGCAGAGACACTTATTATAGAGAATCTAGGTTGAACCCATGGCGTCACCAGGTTTATATTCACACAATTTATTTTAGAGTGACCTGTTCAACCTTGGTCCCAAGCCCTGATGACGTATTATATTTCTCTCAGTCACGTGGTGAATTGTGTATTCATTCATCACGTGAACTCTCGTCCAGAAATCTAACATCGCTTATGTAACACGAAACCAATTAAATTCTCATTGTCAACTCAAAGTACATGTGATGCAAGGCCTATATGTAACCCGGTATGCCAAATTAAAGCTTGCTTTGCCGCTCCAGGCACCTCGCGCTGGCAATTAAGTTGATGTCATGTTACATGAGGGAGGTGACAGGCTAATTGAATTTTACAAAGATCCCCACCAGCCATTCGATTGCCATGGATGTTGGGGGCCTGCATTGCATCAAGGGATAGAAATAGGCGTTTATTGTCATGTTTGTAGGGGGCCTACGTCCTCATGTCTCAAGACAATTGTATATGGAGATAGATAGGAATTTCTTTCAATAAGAGGTTCAAACGTGGTTTCTCTCACAGTGCATTAAACGTTATAGGAGAGGTCATTAGTTTTTCCTTTAAGACAGAAGAATGCCAATATGGCGAACCATGATCAAACTGTAAAATATCCGTAGTATCGTCAAGTAAGTTTTTCTTCCGAATGAGTTGGAGAAATCATCTCCGTAATTAGTTAAATCAAGGTGTAAAAAAAGGATTGCTTCTGGACCATCGTTATTGGCTTATTAGAGGGTATCTGTCGCGAAGATTTATTCTACATATATATGTGTGTAGTTAGAGCAAGAACTTTTATTTGACGTTTTTAGCATTTTTCATATACATATTAGCGTGGATATTTTAAATATATTTATAATATGACACTTTTGACGTAATATTTACAATATAAACTTATCGTCCGTGACGTTGTATCGAAATATCCTTTCGTCAAAGGTATTTGGGTATATTGAAAAATCACTAATAAATTATCCGAAAAAAGTATAAAAATAGACAAAAGTCCAATTTCAAATGTTTCTCGACGCTGGTTGATGTCACTATAGACTGTGAGCTTTTACAGTATGAAACCGGAATATGTCCTGTATATGAAACACAGCATCTTGCGCAGAATTATTTGCATTAATTGTTTGACTGAAGAAACGGAGTAACTCTCTTTCGGGTAACTGCCACGCCCTCTTGTATTATCCGATTTCAGGTCTAACGACGGACGTCCTACATTTGGGAAGCTTGTTGAAAGCGTTCCATATTCCTATTCCCAGCGTGTCCAGCCTGTTCAATCTGGACGTGACACAAGTCGTTCATCTTGATGCTCTCAGCCAGTTCACTCAAGCTATTCCGGTTTGCAAGGCCGCCATACTCGGATAACAGGCACTCCAAATGGAACTACTCCGGTAAGGCTCAATATTATGTAATGTAGATATTTCGCTGTTGATGAATATACCGTCACCATTCCATTTTATTTTTCACCTTTCACTCGAAGTCCATTTTCATTTCCTCGGCTACATGTAGCAAATGAACTCCTGGACTGGAATGTATCGATGCTCTCCAATGAATAACAGAAACTTGGGGAGGGTATGATATCAGTTTGTGGTTTCCATTTCTCGAAATTTAGGTATTTACGGGGGCACGTCAGACTATTTCTCAACGAGAGGGGCGATAAGAAAAATATCTATGACAATTGTCAGCAGTTACTCCTCCCCCCCTCCCCCTCCTCCCGGAACTCCAGAAAATGAAAGAATAGAATGTTCAGTGATGTAGCATATGATGCTGGCCTCCATCGTGGTTGGTAAGTTGGAATCATCTGAGCTTAATGGGGATTTTCCATCAAAAATGATCATCGTTGTTATTGGTTGATTATCTCTAGTCCCGTTTATACCAGTGTTGATCCTAAGTGCTTATGGTATTATTAAATAAATTCTACTAAATCTTTTTATATTCTATAGGCACATGGTTTCAGATATTGGTCTTGGAGACCAACGGTAATATCCACTTTGTAATATAGGATTGAATAAACGTATGACATTAACGTTCATTGTCTTGTCATTACTACGACCATGAGGTTTGTCAGTCGTCAGGATGTCGTCAACAGAGAAATGCGTGCGCACGACGTTGTCAACATTCTAGAACACTTCAGACATTAAATGCAATCGTAAACCTACCAGGCCTGGTGGACATCATGCTCCAACCATACTGTCCACACTCCGCAATGACAAAAAATAAGAGCAGATACTCATATCATTTTAGTGTCACTTTGAGTGAGTGAGTGAATAGAATTTAACGTCGCTTTCAACAATATTTCAGCTATATCACGACGAACCAACTAAGCACCACCCAGCCCAGTTGTGTTCCTGCTACTTCAAAGAAGAAATCTTTGAAGCAGCATGGAACCAGACACCCTCCATCCACCCTATAAAACACTGAGGACAGCGCACAAGACACCGACAGGACGCTTACATGGTGCAATAAAGACAAGTGATATTACAGTGCTAGACATCACGTTATCAAGTTCCTGTTGCTTCTCAGCAAAATGTATTGAAGCAACAGGAACCTGAACCCACCCAACCACCCGCGTGTCACTTTGAACCTATTGGCATACCTTTCCGAGGAAAGGATCATGGGTACATTCAATATGGCGGCCATGTGGAGTTTTCCTATTTTTCTTCAAAATTTGGCTTTTCTGTCGATAAAAGTGTGTAGAGACTATGTTATTTCACCTCACATAATTCTATCCTAATTTACTACGAATATTTTTTTGCTGAAAATAGGATGCATAAAAAATTCGACAGTTCGACAGTTATAATATGCCATTGTTTGCCTTCGTCATAGCAGTCATCTGAGATTTTAAGGTATTTTACGGTAGAGCTTTACGGTGACCTGTAAAAAGTTTCACACACTAGCTCAAAAAGTAAGACAAATATATGGAGACCGAAAGAGAGGCGAGATGAGATGGTCGAGACGGTGTGTGGTCGACGTCTCTGAGAGATGTAATGCAATTCCCCGGAATTGTGCGGAATGTTATTGCCCAAAGAACCACGTGACTAAATATGACGACGCTTCTTCACAAATAATCACGTAATGACACATGGTGGTCCCAAACTCGACTATGATTGGTCGAGTCCTTGAACCTGAACCGGTATTCCTCCCGAACCTTCAGTAATATTGTATGGTACCATAGGTAAATTCTCCCTATTATTTGACATGGTTAACCGAAAAGTCTCCCAACCAGAATTTGGCGCCAATGACCTACGCCACGAAACTAGGTCAGTAGGGCATACCGGTAGTGGATGTTATGCGCGGAATACCAATGCCCGTAAGTAATCGCGACCAAACCAGTCTTTCCCTTCGAAACCCGACCTAGTTATAGATCGACTTCACGATAAGAGAATATACGTATCAGACCACAGATAAATTATTCAAACTAACAAGCCGTATGAGATCTGGTATTTTTTCTACTTAGCATTTTATAATACTATGGGAAAATTCTCCCTATTTTTTATCATGGTGATCTGAAAAGCTCCTCCACAAGAATTTGACCCCGATGACCTAATCCACGAAACTAGTTCCTCAGGGTATCGTCGAAGTTATGCGCGGAATATCAAGGCTTGCAAACAATCGCAACCAAACCAATCATTCCCGGTAAAACTCGACCTAGTTAAAGATGGAATTTACGATAAGAGAATAAATGTGTGACAGACTGAAACTGACAAACCACATGGTATCTGGTATTGTTTTTAGTCCAATGGAATGCCAGGCACATATGAGTTAGTGTAGTATCGTGAGAGTTATGCGCGGAATACAAATGATTGAAATCAATCGCGAGCAAACCGGAAGTGACCTTATTCAAATTGAATAGTAGAGGCTAGATGTAGGGAACTAAAACAAGAGAGATAATTACCGCTCAATATAATTGGAAAATTTTAACTTCTGTGTTAAGTGAAATAGACGTGAAGACCCTCGTCAAGAGTAGATAAGTATATGCTTCGGTACAGACGATACAGTACGAATGTTGATCTTTGCGTGAAACCCCCGACGCGGAAGATCACAAACCACCATCGAAGTTTCTGGGTGTAAGATTATTATCAGGACTTGACCTTCGGCGAACATTGATTGGCCATTATACCTGCCCGGACTAGAAATGGTCTGTGACATATTTTAAAATATTTCTATAGTATTTGACTCGCAAATATCAAAGGAACCTTTTCAAATCACAATCGGAGAAAACTGTGGGCCAGTTTGATTGGACACCTCAAAAATTTGCCGTAATTGTGTCGAGCGGAATGACCCTATTTTTGACGGCCTTATCTTGAAAAAAAAAATGGTGGGGAATGTATGCTGAATTTTTTTTATACGTTTGAGCGAAAAGGTCAGGCTACCTGGTGTGGTGGGTCATTTGTGGCGGCGAATATTAGGCAATATAGTTTTACCAAGATGTTCTCAGCCAATTTACTACATATTAAGTAATGCGATTATTTAGTCGTTTCTGAACTTTAAGAAAAAGACGAAATCGGACGTTCGCCATTGTCACATATCTAAGTGCCCCTTTCCTCCAGAGAGGCACAGAATCACAGATAAATGCCTATTTTCAAGCACTTTTCTGCTTGTCCAGGCCGGATAGAATGTTTTCACGCTTAAAGTTATGTATTTTGAGTCTATTGCGGGCGCTCTGGCCATTGTTTCTTAGTTTACAGCCCAAACCACCATCTTGCGTCAGTTCAGTTATTTACAAGCCTTTTGTCGATAAATTCTGTGCTGTGGAAACATATATTTACGCATTCCGTTTATTGACTCTAACCCCCCTCCCCCCACATCAGAGGTGGTTATCCTCAGTAAGCTCACACATTAAATTAGGGCAATATATTCACAAAATTTAGACATATGAATAAGACTATATACAGACGCTTTCAAAAACAGATAATTTCAAAACCCGTTCTTTCTCATTCACAAAACGTTATACAGACGATATTTTATTCTGTGGATAATCGCTATAAAAATGACGCAGTGAAGGATATATACCCACCCTCACTGGATTTGAAGGAAACTACAGATAACTCCGAGGGCACAATTTATTTAGACCTATATCTCTATAAAAAAGAAGCTGACCCCCTCTCTCGTCGTCTTTACGACAAAAGAGATGATTACAATTTCGACATCGTAAACTATCCCTATCTGGACAGTATTATACCAGAGGGACCTGCACATGTCGTATACATATCTCGCCTAATAGCATTCGCTAGATACTGTGTTAAATGTGACGATTTTAATCAACGTCACAAAACATTATTGTAGAAACTTATAAAACAGGGCTATATTCTCAAGCGCCTCCACTCGAAGTTCTCAAATTTGGCGATACATATCGCATGCTGAAGCAAAATACGAGCGTAGCGTGCAGAATCTATGGCGATACGTTTCGTAACTTGTGTCTAATTGCCCTTAACCCGGAGCTAGGGACCGTATGAGCCTATTTATTTCAAGATCCTCATAGTGTTCATATGAACAGTCACAAAGCGTGACTGAGATACCTCATACTCTAGATATAGATAATGACTTTACAACGCAAACCATATGGATTACGAATACTGATCAGCGATACGGATTTTATGTATTTGATTATTATCAGGACTTGGCTTCCGGCGAATATTGATTAGCCATTATTCCTGCCTGGACCAGAAATGGCCTGTGACGTATTTTTAAATATTTCTATAATATTTTACTCTCAAATATATCAAAACCACCTTTTCAAATCATAATCGAAATAAAATCTGGGCCAGTTTGGTTGGCCACCTCCGAAATTTGACGTAATAGTGACGGGGCAGAATGACTCTACCTCTACGGCCTTTTTTCGGGAAAAAATGGTGGGAAATGTATGCTGATTTTTTCAGCGGAAAGGCCAGGCTACTTGGTGTGATGAGTCATTTGTGACGGGGAATATTAGGGAATATAATTTTCTCAAGATGTGCTTAGCCAATTCTCTCTCATATTAAGTAAGGCGATTATTTAGTGATTTCTGACCGGAATTCGCCTGACGCGAGATATACCACGGCGCGGCGCGTGTTCGTGTTAGATGGCGAAACGAGGGTTCTGAGGCATGCGAGTTGTACCGGGTTTATAGAGAATATATCGGAAGTGACGTTGGGAAGACTAGAACTAATTTTCATATCGAGAACCTAAGGAATTGGATTAGAATCTATCACACATAGATACATTAGACCAGATGATAGCGACTACTAACGATTCGGAAATGGCGTATTTCAAACAATATCTATGAAGAGATAAGCAATTTAGCGGACTAGCAATTTATTCAGACATACAATCGTTTTCCGCAATTAGTACACACGCCTGGGTTTAGCTACAAACGAAGGGATGTTTTTAATTGTTTGCGACAAAAACGCTATTTTATTTACTGTTTACAAGATACACATATTTCCAGTCAGACAGGCACTACCTTTGAGAAAGAGTGTAGATACAAGTGTTACTTTGGTTCTAAACATTCCGAATCAAGAGGAGTCGCAATACTATTTAATAATAATTTTGAATTTGAAATATTAAATACTAAAATTGACGCGAAGATTGAAATCAATATAGTAACATTGATCAATATTCGAGGACCGAATTCAGATAGCCCGAAATTTTTTATATCATCTCGGATACCATAAAAGGTTTCAGAAACTCATTATACATGATTTGCGGATATTGGTACTTGGTTCTAGACCATGAAATAGACAGCTATAACTATGCTAACATCAACAATCCGAATGCTCAATACAAAATTTTGAAGTTAATTGAAGAATTGGACCTGGTAGATATTTGGCGAGATGAACACCCGGAGGTACGGAGATATACCTGGCGACGGTCAAACCCATTGATTCAGGCTAGATTAGATTTATCCTGGTATCTCAAAACTTGGCGAATATGTCGAAAAGACAACTATTGACATTGGCTAGCATTCGACAATTTTACTACAGTTGAAATTTGAAAACAGGCAGCATGAGAAAGGTTTACGTAGCGATAGAAAAAATGTAATATTATCTAATCTAGAAAACGATATGAAATTCCCGTTCCCAACAGTTCGACAGTTGAGGAGGCGATTGAAGAAATTTCGAAATAAACGATCAACTCCTCTTAGAAGCTCTATTCATGAACATTAGAGGTAAAACTATAGGATAAGCTGCATGGAAAAAAAAGGGAAAATACAAAAAAGAAACAAGAACTCATAAAGAAGATCCCACAAGATGAACTCTTGACATACTGAAGAACAAGTAACTCTTCAAACGAACAGATTTAAACCAATTAAAGAACGAACTACAGCAAGCGAGGTTTGTACAAATGGAGGGACAGGAGATGTTGATAAGATCAAGAGCTTGCTTGGCAGAGTATGGGGAGAAGCCTTCTAGTTACTTTTTTTAGTTTAGAGAATAGGTGAAATATGGATTGATAACGGACCAAAAGGAATTGCTGACAGAAACTGAAACGTTTCATGAAAAATTGTATTCCAATAGCAATTTAGAGTAAGCAAATCTTGAACTTTATTTTTAAACACGGATATTCCAATCAGATGCTCAATCAGGTAATATAGAAGGGGATTTAACAGAATCTGAATTATTAGCAGCGACTAATATACGATATCATGGAAAACACCGATCTGCACCGTATTCCAGGTATGCATGTTACTTCTCATAGACATCGAGAAAGCATTTGATTCTGTTGATTGGAGTTTTATAGAAAAAAACGTTATCTTTTTTTTTAACTTTGAAATAATAAACATTAGGAGTTGGATTAAAATTATTTATTCTGGTACAAATTTGTACGTTAATGGGTGTCAGACTCCTTTCTTTAGTTTGGGAAGAGATTGTCCCCAGGGTGATCCACTATCGACATATATATGTTTGCTGTGTGCAGTAATTTTAGATAGGATGATTGGGATTAAACGGAGCGTAAAATAAAAGGTATTACAATATGCTGACGATACAATAATAATTTTGAATGGAACAGAAAGATCTCAGCAAGCCGCATTTAAGATTATAGAAGAATTCAACAAAATTTCAGGCCTTAAGAAAAATATAAATAAAACATCCGTTATCTGGATAGGTTCTGGAAAATTCTCGTCTGAGACGTTTTTTGCCTGAGAGATGTAAATTCTGTATAATCTGTTTGTATTTCATGCTATTGTTTTGGTATTTTTTCCTTTTATGTATGTCCGATTCTTGTCCCTGAAGTGAATAAAATCTATAAATTATTTTTAAGAAAACATAGCAGACTACAAATTAACACTACAAAATGAATACTTTACCTGTTTTACTTCTTGTAAACAGAAATCAATAACAAAAACAATATTGATATATAATAAGTTATAACGTTTATATAGAATAGAACTTCATACATGGATAACCTCTAAACAAAACAAGTTCGGAGGTTTGAAATACAATATGAAAGCTCGCAGATAGATAATGATATATAATGTCGATATAGAATACACCTTTATACCTGGATAACCCGTAAACAAATTCACATGTTTGAAACAAAGTAACACTGCTCACGATATTATATATTATTATATTATATTATTTTATTATTGCATTATTACTCATACTTTCTTCCCATACTCTAATCGAAGCAAACAGGTGGCCGAGTGGTCTAAGGCGCTTCCCTGGTGACCGCTAGCCTCACACCGCTGAACCGGCACGGGTTCGAGCCCAGCGGGTCCATGTGTGAAAGCTTGTCACTTACTTGCCGAAGGGCGGTGGTTCTCTCCGGGTACTCCGGCTTCCTCCACCAACCAAACTGACTGTCACCATATGAGTGAAACAAACTTGAGTGTGACATTAAGCCAAATTCCCTCCCTCCCTCGAAGCAAACAAGGTGTACACACAACAAAAGTACCACGTGATGGTACATACACAGCATATACAATAGCATACTCATGGTTACATAGTTATCATTACATACACATCGGATATGAGAGTGTGACGAACACTATGAGTTATCTAGGAAGGGTTGATCGGGTTTTGTGACCTGCCTGTGAAATTTCAACGCTGAGCCGCGCAGTGTCATATCAGTATATATATCGTTCTCATATCAGTCGTATATTCTCGAATTGAAAGACAATCATCATTGGGAAAAAGATGAAAAAAGTCCAGAGTCCGACAGATGCTTTTGTTAACATTTTCGCGATCTGTATAGCAGATGAATTTCCGTAGCCTCGTTTTGATCGGTAGTCAAGGGCAACAGGTTACAAACCATTTCAAACCCGTGTGTGAGTTATTTCAAACCCGTTTGTCGTGATATGGATATTTCAAGCCGTGTAATCGATCAATGAGCGTATGAATTGATACGGGGTTCGGTGACAATACTCCATTGTCCTTCTTCATATCCTTTGTAAGATTTTATGAGAATTTGTGACCTTGGACGATCCAATGCCCCTCACCATGTTGGCGACTATATCCTAATTTATATCCAGAGAGTTCTAACAGTTCAGTGCGATGCCCCTGACTTTACAGTGTGTGATATTTTCATCGGAATCAGGTTTTTGCTAGCTTATACTCATATTTCTTTGGTTCTGCCGACGTGAACGCCACGACACTGTTGCTTCCCAGCTCGTCTGTCGTGTAGATCGTTGAGTCAGTGTCCGCGTACAGGACACGACGGTTTCCCAATGATTTCAGGAGTTTTAAGTAGGTGTCGTGGTGTATGCAGCTTAGTGCTACGTTAGTACGAGCTAATGGCTTGATGAAGTCTTCCTTGTCTTCTCACTGGACTGTTATCATTTCCTCGTTGATTAACTGGACGCTCCTGACTTCTTGTATATCACTGGTCATCATGTCGAAGTAAACCTCGGTATGGCTCATATGCTTTGTGCGAAGCATGTTTGTTCTCTGACCGAATTTCCCCCAGAAACTGAGAATAATATGCGGAAGTTGATACAAAAGTGTAAGTGTTATGATTCCGGTTCAGCTAATCTAACCTGGATTAATTCTCGTGAGATTATAGTAAGTTGGAGCGATACGCGAGAGGTAGGAAAAACTGACGACGTCAGGCGAATAAATAGCAGTCACATGACTCTAAAGGGAAGCTTTCCTCAGCACCACCCATTCAGACCCGAGAATACGGTGGATTCTCGGACTTGGTCTTAGTACCTCAGCTGTTCATGTGGAGACTGAAGTATCTACACGGACCCTAGCACCGGCTTAAGCCGGATTAGATACGCTAGCCCAGGAGCTATGATGACAGATCAGCTCAAAGAAATAACTCATCTACTGTTAATGGATGAGCATCAAGGACGTCTGATGGAGTAAAGGCCCTAAAATGGGGTAAACCTGGTAAATGCAATAATACCCATGAAAACTAAGCTGTAATGCCCGACGTCGTACGGCTTAAATTATAGTTACAAAACCTTGACATACATGAAAAATTTAAGTATTAAAACTCTGTATAATAATGTTGGCCTCTGTGTGAGATACGGAGAATCGATCACAAGTATGTTTAAATCTACGGTTGGAGTTTGTCAAAGCCAACTTACTTAAAACATTCATTAATGACATACCCGCCATATATTTGATACCATATGAGATCCATATGGGTTCCAACTGGGAACACTGCTATACTATTTATTTTACGCAGATGCTCCAGTGTCAATATGTAGCAGAGAAAATGGGCTGCGAGAAACATAATTCAATATTAATAATTTAAAACTTTAGATGGTCAACAGCTATACCTTTGTTGATGTAGTTTTTCATGCCTCTGGCCCTTTCAATTTAGCCAAAAACAGCTTATTACATAAAGACGTAATAATAAGAGTGTAGACCATTTCGTTCTCACTGGGAGGTTTTGCAGATCAACGCGCTACCTTCTTGGTAGCTGTAGACAACTTGACAGAACTGGACAAATCCAGAACGATTTAAGACCTCCTATGAGCGCATAGCTTTAGACAAATTATAGGGTAAAGTTACCATTTCCGAAAGGGTATTTTGTTGTAATTGTGAACATGTTACATTTTAAATCGTTTTGGATTCGTCCAGTTCTGTCGAGCTTTCTGTAGCTATCCAGAAGATCTGCAAAGCCTCCCGGAGAGAACGAAATGTTCTACACTCCTATTACTACACCTTCATAATTAGACCAATATCTCTATATCTCTAATATTCCAGTGAGAACAACATATGTCGAATACATATCTCTCTAGTAACATCTGCTAGATTTTTTGTAAAGTGTGACAATTTCAATCAAAGTCACAAAACATTATTACAGAAACTTGTAAAACAGGGCTATACCATAAAGTCTCCAATCAAAGTTTCTCAAATTTGGCAATACATATCGCATGCATATGGACACATACGAGCCTGCAAGATCGCTGACGTTACATTTCCTAACGTGTGTCTACTTCTGTTTACACTGGGGATAGGAGCCGTGTGAACCAATGTACTACAATCCTCCCAAGGTTATCCAGATAAAGAATTTTGCAACGACTTTGATATTTTAAAAAGATCTTGATATTTTGCTGGCATCGTTGAAACTGTTGACCGCTTCTCTTTTGAAGTAAACTTGCATATATGGATTATATAAATTAAGTCTTTGGATTATGGATGCTGAATTTTCTTACTTAACGACGGTTGAATATTGAACGACGCATTATACCCTTGTATTTAACCCCCATGTCCGCCTGTATTCTCCTGGTGGACAAGTTGTCCCCGAGGCCGAGCCCCTGCACATCCTAGCTTCACTATGGTTACAACTAAAGAAATATAATGGATCAGATCCGAGGAATCTTAAAACGGGTTCCGCGGCCGAATAAGTTTACGATTTCAGAGTCTGTCCACCGTGGGTGTCTCACGTGTCCTTTCTTTTAATACTTTAGCTTCATTTAGTTCTAGGTTAATTGAAAATTCACACTCTGTAAATTTAGATCTTAGTTGTTCTACTACAAGCTGTTTAGTGCAAAAAGTATAGTCAACAATCTGTTGGCAAAACCACCTACAGACTTCATCTTATAGAGTGAATGATCACAGAAAATTCGTCTGGAGAAAGCAATTGCCTATAACTAAGTATTCTTGTGGCCCCGACCATGGCTGGGAAAGCTTTAGTATTCAGATCATTGACATTGTCTAGCTTTCTTCGATGGATTCTCTCTTTTGGCTTGGAGATAAAAATCCTAGAGCGGGAATTATTCTATATGATGGGTCAGTGTTTCCTTAAGATTTAAGTGATAATGTCAAAGTGTTCGGCAATGTAGCAAACCGTTATTCAAATATACCCAGTATTACCCAGCTATATAAAACCCAAATTAGATTTCTCATCAATAATATGTCAAATTTGGTAACACGATATATCAACAGCATATTGGTATTTCAATGGGTACTGACTGTTCACTCCTTCTGACCTATATCTGCTCTCTTATGAATACGACAATATGCAGACACTTGCAAAAACCTATCATTTCAAGTTAAAGAGATAGGCGTTCAGCTGGCAAATAGACCCTATGTACTACTAACCATATCATCACGAAGTTAGCATGAATACAAATCTCAAACAACACCATTGAAGTACGTTGAAGAGATACTTTATTTAAGTTTTTACCTCATTTGATCTCAAAAAATAAATCAAATGAAACTAATAGTCATCATAAACACAAAACCATCGTAGGCTGTATCTGGATGATTACTGCGTTACGTTTGTGACATTAAGAGGCTAGTTTCCAAGACCTTTCAGGCAGCCAGTTTTCCCGTTTTGCTTTTACTCTAAATGTTACCTTTGCTAGTGATGGACGGTTTTTTTCTATTGGTTTATGCCGTCGAAGTTATATATCTATCAGAAACACAAGAAATGAACAAAATTGAATACTGCGTTACGTGCGTGACACACAAAACGGATATTTGTACGGGTAGTCGACCCATTTGAAAAGCCTGTGAATCCTGTGATCTTAAATCGTCTGTTTTTCTCAAATATCCCGTTACGTACGTGACAGTTTGGCGTTACGTGCGTGACACTATGAAAGTACAGTAAAAATGAGTCTAGTATATGAAGCTAACGCCAGGAAGTTTTGTTAAAACAGATAGAAAGCAAATTACTCAGTTGAGTAGAACAATTTGTTCAGGCCAAATGAACAACAGTTTATAGTAAAGTAACATTTTAATAAGACATACAAACATGCATGCTAAATTGAAGTTTGCGGCGTAACTCAAAGAAAATCTTGCTGGTGTAGCAATGCATGCATTTAGTGGTAGACGTGGATCGTAATGTATACTCCATTCGTCATTCCCATCAGATTCACTTTGTTTGTGTCACTTACAGCACATTGCTGTACAATACATGTTTCCACAACTCAGCAGATATGCAATTAATTATCTTATCTAAATGCATATTAGTTACTGTTCCTTCCACTGCTCCTCAATCTAACGTCGCTTTCAACAATATTTCAGCTATATCACGACGAACCAACTAAGCATCACCCAGCCCAGTTGTGTTCCTGCTACTTCAAAGGAGAGATCTTTGAAGCAGCATGGAACCAGACACCCTCCATCCATCATATAAAACACTGAGGACAGCGCACAAGACACAGACAGGACGCTTACATGGTGCAATAAAGACAATGCTAGACATCACATTATCAAGTTCCTGTTGCTTCTCAGCAAAATGCATTGAAGCAACATGATCACTGAATTAGCTAATACAAGCGACACCAAATTGTAAACAAAATATTGGCCTATTAAACACAAGATATAAGACTTGAACACTAGATATAAGACTTTTCAGTGAAAAGCAGTGACATTTTATTGATATAAACATGATTATCAGAATCCATTAGGGAAATGATGTAACACAATTTACTTCCATGAGAAAAGAAAATTATTTTCGGTATGAGAAACTATAAAAAATATCTTATTAGTTTACTCGGTTGTGTCATTGTACCCCTTTTATGATAAAACGAGCATATTCTACAGCGATAGTATTATTTGCCAGTATATGCCTATACATGTACAAAGCTATGCTATCTTGCACGTGACTATGTTTTTGTTACAAAGCTACCAGTTGTTATGTGAATGTATCATACAAGTATTCCATTGGTATAGTTTTTACGTTTGTGATATATTAAATGGCATCGGGTGAGGATATTACGATTGCATCAGTCAACTGCCGTGGATTAGGGGAGAAATCTAAGAGGCATGAGGTTTTTCAACATTTAAGAAAGAAAACCTGCTCTATAATCTGTCTTCAGGATGTCCATTGGGGTAAAAATATGGAGAAACAAATCAAATCTGAGTGGGGTTTGGACGTTTATATTAGTCCGTTTGCCCGTAACGCTCGCGGAGTTGCAGTTTTGATGAATAACAATTTTCAATACGAAACGTTAAGGATAAAACGAGATATAAAAAATGGGAATTATTTGGCTCTCGAAATTCAAACGGCAGACATAAAATTTACATTGATAACAATATACGCCCCAAATTCGGATAAGCCAGAATTTTTTGAACATGTACGATCTATAATAGAGGAATGGGGAAATGAGTATCATATAGTCTGTGGAGATTGGAACTTGGTGCAGGACCACAATATGGACACTTACAATTATGCAAAAATAAACCACCCCAAGGCTAAGCAAACGGTTTTAGATATGAAAGAAATCTTTGATATGGTTGATCCTTGGAGAGAAAACCACCCACTGGAAAGAAGGTACACCTGGCGGCAACCCACACCAATTAAACAGGCTAGACTGGATTTCTTTTTAATCTCTCGTAATCTATTACACATGATAAGCGATACTCGAATTCATCCGAGTTATAGATCTGACCACTCCTGTATAACTATGAAGCCGAAATTTAACGAGTTACCAAAAGGGAAGGGTTTGTGGAAATTCAATAACTCGCTGTTGAAAGATAAAAAATACGTTGGTATAGTGAAAGAAGCCATAGCCGATACAGTAGAACAATATAAAACAGAGATAGAAGGACATGAACGAACAGACGAAAATGAGATGAGTATAGATGACCAGCTATTTTTTTAGATGATATTACTAAATATTAGGGGGAAAACTATCTCCTATGCAAGTCATAAGAAAAAAGAACGAAATAAACAAGAGAAGATATTTAACTTAAAACTTTCGGAATTAGAATTAGAACTAGATAAAGCAGAAGATATCAATGATAAGAGAATATTGCTAACGGAGATAGAAGAGATAAATGAAAAAATAGAGGAATTAAATAAAATGAAAGTCGATGGGATTATGGTAAGAGCGAAGGCAAATTGGATAGGGAAAGGGGAAAAACCAAGCAAGTATTTTTTAGGTTTAGAACGGAGAAATTTTTTAAACAAGACGATTTCAAAGATAGAAAATAAAAATGGTAATATACTGGAAAAACAGAAAGATATATTAGAAGAAACAAAATATTTTTATAAGAAATTGTACACTAAACAGGAAACTAGAACTGTAGATTTAGAGGACCTCCTACGAGAGTCACAAACACGCAAACTTAATAATAACCAATCTGAAGATATGGAAGGGTTGTTTACTCAGCCAGAGCTACTGGAGGCATTAAAACATTTGAAAAATGAAAAAAGTCCGGGACCAGATGGATATACGGCCGAATTTTATAAATTTTTCTGGATAGATATTGGACAGTATTTATTTAAATCTTTAAATTATGCCTATGCATCGGGGAACTATCTAGCCCACAAAAACAAGGGGTCATCATATGTTTACCAAAAGAAGGGAAGCCAAAACATCTATTAAAAAATTGGAGACCCATATCTCTATTAAATGTTTCATATAAGATAGGATCAACTGCTATAGCCTCTAGGATTAAGAAGAATTTACCCCATATAATTAATGAAGATCAGAAAGGATTTATGACGGGAAGGTTTATGGGAGAGTCTACCAGGTTAGTTTACGATATTATGCAGTACACTGAAGACTATCAAGTGCCTGGAATGCTCCTTCTAATAGACTTTGAGAAGGCCTTTGATTCGGTTGATTGGGCTTACATATGGAAGGCTTTAGAATATTTTAACTTTGGACCCTCAATACAAAGATGGATTCAAGTATTCTATAACAATATTCAGTCCTGTGTATTAGTGAATGGCTTTGCGTCACGTTTCTTTGAAATATCTAGAGGTTGCCGCCAGGGAGACCCCCTTTCCCCATACATATTTCTCATTTGTGCAGAAGTTCTAGCCGCTATGATTAGAATGAATACCAATGTTAAAGGCATACATATTAATAACATAGAATACAAGTTAACACAATATGCAGATGACACAACAATTATCCTCGATGGCTCGGAAAAAAGTTTGAACTGCTGTCTGAAAGTACTGGAACTTTACGCTCGCTTTTCTGGTTTGAAAATTAATATAGACAAAACAAGGATAATTTGGATTGGTAGCAAAAGACAATCGGATGTCCAGTACAATATTAGATGGCATCTTGACTGGTCTCAGGGTCCCTTTACCCTTCTTGGTCTCCAGTTTACTTTGAATCTGGCTGAAATGGTAGAACGAAACTATAAAGATAAGTTAAAATCTATAGAAAATATGATGAAACTTTGGTCCAAAAGAAACTTAACACCTCTAGGTAGAATTGTAATTCTTAAGTCTTTAATGCTTGCAAAATTGAATCACCTATTCTCATCTCTTCCGGATCCACCAGATAAAACAATAGAGGACTTGCAAAAGCAATGTTTTGCCTTTGTGTGGAATGCGAAACCAGACAAAATAGCCAGAAAACGTGCCGTTAAGAAAGCGTGTGATGGTGGAATGGACATACCGTTGATAAAAGAATTCATGCAGGCCCAAAAATTGTCGTGGTTGCGGCGTATGTTACAACCAGATGAGAAATGGATCAACCTCTTTTTGATGGAAGTTCCTAAAATATACAATATCCTAGAAATGGGTTCAATTACTGTGATAAACATCATATTACCTCTAGTTAAAAATCAGTTTTGGCGAGATGTCCTGAAAGCCTGGACCGCTCTGCAACAAAAAATAGTCTACAAAGAAATTCCGGAAGAGGCTTTTAGAAAAGAGATCATATGGAATAACGATTTGTTTAAAATAGCAAATAGTCCCTTCATGTACAAGCACTGGTTGCATAAAGGCATTAAATTCGTAAATGACTTGATCAATTCAAGAGGTCAATATATGAAGTATGAAGAGTTTAATGCAATGTATAATACTGATATTAACTTTCTTGAATTTCAAGGTGTTATTGAGGCGGTGAAAAATGCTTCTTTAAAATTCGATATTAAAGGTTTCAACAAACCTCTGCTGCTTCCATTCATACCACCACATATTTTTCCGTTAGTAAGAAATGTTAAGGGCTGTAAACTCTTTTATGAAATTCTTACTAATAGTAGATTTGAAAAATCCAAAGCGAATATAAACTGGGAAACATGCATAGGGCAGGTATATAGTGAAAAAGAATGGAAGACATTTAACCTAATTGTCGTTAAGGGCACCATGAACGATACCACTTTAAGATGGTTCCAATATAGAGTAGTTAATGGCATTCTGACTACAAATATATTCGCAAATAAACTGAACCCAGACGTTAGTTCTTTATGCACTTTTTGCAAACAGGAGAAAGAGACGGTTTCGCATTTACTTTGGAGTTGTGAGGAAGTTAGGTTAATTTGGCAGCAAATAGAAGAGTGGTTAAGGATAAAGGCAAACATTCACGTCGATTTCAATGAAAGCAAGGTTTTGTTAGGATTGAGTGGTAAAAGAAATAATATTTTGAACTATATCATAATAGCAATAAAATACCAGATTTATAAACAAAAAGTAAGACAGGAGAGGCCAAACATAGTTTATATCAAGACAGAACTACACAAATTATATTCAATGAATAAGTACAACTGCTACATAAAAGGGGATCAGGAGCGCTTCAACCATTTATGGTCATCCTGTCACCTCTTATTTAGAGAGGACCTCTACACGGCGGCTGACTGATGCACATCTTTTGTTATTAACGTTGATGTAAGTGATAATGATTACGGAATTTTGGGGGATTGGTATGGTACTGATGAGAATGCCCTAATCAACATTCTGAAATGTAACATGTGGATCGATTGTATGATAACAGAGGTAAAGGCTGCTTCTTAAGACGCGATCGGCAAGGGTAACACTGGTATATTTACATGCTTATTATTTTGTATATATTGTACATGTGTAGGCCTATATAAAAAGAATAAAAATTTGTCAATTATAAAAAAAAAATATTCTACAGCGATATCTCTGAGGAAAAAAAACCACAGAACATATTATATTACCTTGCGTACCACATGTAATGCCCATGTTACGTACGTGACATATATGCAAAATGGCTATCAGATTAACTTACGCCTACTCTTTATGAAGTTGAATGGTTTCATAAGTGTGTAAAACCTAAAGTCATAGTTAGGGAAACAAAATGTGACCAATACAAACTGGTAACTGGAGAACAGGGTAAACTTCCAAAGGACCTTGTATCTTTAAATGGATAAATGGCCCCAGGTCAGGTGCAATGCAGAAGTATCAAAATAAAATACTTCCACCCCAAGAAATTGCTCAATTAGCATGAAGTACAAAGTTATATTATATACTTAGAAAAATATCAAGGCACTGAGCTTCATGATTCTCGAGTAACAGGGCCGTAAGGTAGTGCATTTGTGCAATATAGTTGATTCTATGGTGAAAACCGTTCTATTGTTCTCTGTAAACACATGAAGATAAACGATAACAAGAACCAGGTTTGGTCTACGACTACATATTGGAACACCGATTATGCTGTATAAAGTTGGTCCTGTGCATTGGTGCAAAATCGCCAATTTTGAGGCGAAAACACCTCATATTTTATTTTATAAACATTACCGTACTTCACGGCCCCTTTTATTCGAGAATGATGAGACTCCGCGCCTTGAAACTTTGCTAAGTATACAATATCATGTTGCACTTCATGCCAACTGACCAATTTCGTGTGTATGTAATATTTTAATTTTCGTACTACCACAGTACCTGTTCTGGGCCATTTTACCAACCTAAACATATCTTTCAATATTTACTCAATCCTGCCCCTATTTCGAGAGAAATTCTAAAATACTAATTCTATAACACTTGTGCCAATAACATCGACCTAACCGTGCATTTATTACAGGTTTTAGCACAGTTATGTGAAATCAACACGCGCCATGTGCAGGTGTTCATTGAGAGATTTCATTTCACAAGTCGGATGAGGAAAGGGACGTCTGCTTTCATAAAAGTAACAGTCGATTAAAACAAACGAATAAATTACAAGATGAAATTTCTTTCTCAAGTTTAACTGTTGTTTCCATCGTGAAATTGATTAACAAAGTAACAGAAATATATCCACATAATTTCCACACAGCTGACGCTGCTGACAATATCACTCCCCATTTGAGAGACCACATTAACTCATCCACTGATATTGGCTCGATGCCATTGGGCGAGTTTTTTCAACAAAGGGGAGAAAGGATGTCAAAGTTTACCATATTATTTCAACCTTTCATTATATTTTTTGTTGATAATCAATTTGAGTAGTGCAATAAAATAATAATGTTTTCATAGGCGTGCCCAATGGTTATTTTACGCACAGTTAGTTTTGGAACGTTTATAAATTTTAGGGTGCGGGCTTACTTTCGAAACTAACTGTGCGTAAAATAACCATTGAGCACGCCTATGAAAACATTATTTCTTTTATACTAAAGGTTTGGAAATGGTGCACTATGAATACATGCCCATCACTTCATTATGAGGAAGATTCACTGTTCAGTAATATTCAGTAAAAGCTACACCTCGGGATGTCATCCTAATAATGAGTGAGCTACGTGTGTGACAGATATTCAGTATGGCTTTTGTATAACTTATCATGCCTTATGTCAATCTCAATCAAATTTAGAGGAAACCAACATTTGCCTTATATACAAATAAAACTTAGCCATAGAGGAAGACACATTTTCTACCGTTTGAGTGTCACGCACGTTACGCAAAGTCGGGGTCTATATTTCAGGACAAAGTTCCAATTAAATATAATAATAATAATAATGACAAACCTTATAAAATATACTGATACGCATTATCTTTGATGACAAGAAAATTGTTTTCCACCTGACTTTTGTAATTTCTAGGCAAAACTGCAAAACCCTAGTATTTTGTCCTCAAATAAGGGAAAATTTTCCCCAATCCCTGATATCGCTCAGAAAGTTTTTTTCAGAACTTCATTCTGAAAATTCACCTTTGTGTGAAAAAGTACATCTGGGTGAATTAAAATCACAAATAGAACCAGCTACCAGACATTTGAACTGTTAATGCTTCAGGTTGATAACTGGTAGAATCGCCCATATGTGGTGTGGTAGGTTCTGTGGTAGGCTGGGTCTGTGGTGTGGTAGGTCCCGTGTATTTACCCGGTGGGGGCTGAGGATCTTACGGACGGTCGGGGTGTGACAAGGTCGGTAAGTGAGGCTTTACCTGGTGGAGAGTTTCTAGGTTGGTTGAGAAGCGAGATGACGGTCACCACGTCGTAGAAGACACAACCATACCCCAGGAAGGCTAAGACAGTGATCACAGCACCCACTTTTTATTTGTCGATGGCCGAACGTAGACTGAATTCCGACTAGTGTTTGGTGGTGTTGCACTGTTTGACCAGTGTTTGGCGGTATAGCCCTGTTTGACCAGTATTTGGCAGTATAGTCCTGTTTGACCAGTGTTTGGTAGTATAGCCCTGTTTGACCAGTGTTTGATGGTATAGCCCTGTTTGACCAGTGTTTGGTGGTAGGCCCCTATATCCCTGTTTGACCAGTGTTTGGTGGTTTAGTGGACACCCCTCAAATCGTGGTCTCCACCCCGAATGCTACAATGCTACACCCCACAGGTCGCATTCGAACCTAGTACGGTTCCATCTCTACAACAAATACCTTACTTCACTGCCCCAAAATGCCCACTTTGGCCACTACTCCTACTGATGACGTCACCAATGACGTGAGCATCCCTCAAATCGGGGTCTGCACCACGAGAACTACAAGATGACACCCCACACGACGCATTCGGATCAATAGTGGTCGATCTCTACACCAAATACCTTCCTTCACTTCCCCAAAATGCCCACTTTCGCTATTACTCGTACTGATGATGTCACCGATGACGTCACAGATGCTGTGGACATCCCTTAAATCGGGGTCTACACCCCGAGAGCTACAAAATGACACCACAAACGACGCATTCGGACCAAGGATGGCCCATCTCTACCCCAAACACACCCCCACGCACCCGCAAAATGACTACTTTACTTACTACACCCAACTGCGCATGCGCAGATTGACGCGACTTGCAATAAAAAATACGCCATTCTGACTCTACCCCACAAAAGCTTCACTTTGACATCTCACACGACTCATTTGGACTAATAGCGGTTCATCTATACCCCAAACACACCCCCACGCACCCCCCAAATGCCTGCTTTCTATACTACGGTCAGACTGCGCATGCGCAGAATATTGAAAACGAACGAAACATTAGTCCAGTCGGATGCTCCTCCAGAGAGCTTCAAAATAAAACCTCATACGACACCATCGGACCACTTGGGGCTCACTTAGACCCCAAAACGTCCACCCAGTAATGACCTATCCCCCACAGCCAATATGGGCCTATGGGCCTATCCAGACTTTGAAGTTTTCAAAAAAAATCACCGCTTAGCTTCAGGACCCCTCCCATCGTGTTCTACATGGCGAGAATTGAAAAACAAGACCAAACAACCCATATCGCAATGAACATGTGTGAATTTCCCAGTATGGATCTATACCCCTAAGCCAGTATGAGTCTATGGGCCTATCCAGACCTCCGTGAACTTTTCAAAAAAATTCACGGCTTAACTTCGAGACCCCTCCCATCGTGTTCTACGTGGTAAGACGTGAAAAACAAGACCAAACAACCCATAGTAAAATCCACAAAAAAAATGACCACCCCCATACCCCATACAGGCATTTTTCCCGTATAGATGCAAATGTGCGAATCAGGCCCCTATTGTAGAGGTAAAGTCCGTGTTCCGCTTTTTTATATTTTCGGGGACAAATCCTCATTTTACATACATCCACCTATGACTTGATAGGCAGGCCGATAAGCCCAGGGACCGATATTAGCCCTTTTGGACATGGTTGATAGGGGTTTTCCCCTATTTTAGTGGTAAAGTCCGTATTCCGCTTTTTATATTTTCAGGGGACAAATCCTCATTCTACATGCACCCACCCATGACTTGATAACCAGGCCCCGATAAGCCCGGGGGACCGATATTAGCCCTTTTGGATAGGGTTGATAGGAGTTTTTCCCTACTGTAGGGGTAAAGTCCGTGTTCCGCTTTTTATATTTTCGGGGGAAAATCCTCATTTTACATGCACCCACCCATAACTTGATAGGCAGGCCTTAATAAGCCCGGGACCGATATTAGCTCTTTTGGACATGGTTGATAGAGGTTTCCCCTTATTGTAGGGTTGAAGTCCCTGTTCCGCTTTTTATATTTTCGGGGACAAATCCTCATTTTACATGCACCCACCCATGACTTGATTGGCAGGCCCCGATAAGCCCGGGGACCGGTATTAGCCCTTTTGGATATGGTTGATAGGGGTTTTCCCCTATTTTAGGGGTAAAGTCCGTGTTCCGCTTTTTCATATTTTCGGGGGCAAATCCTCATTTTACATGCACCCACCCATGACTTGATAGGCAGGCCCCGATAAGCCCGGGGGACCGACATTAGCCCTTTTGGATAGGGTTGATAGGAGTTTTCTCCTATTTTAGAGGTAAAGTCCGTGTTCCGCTTTCGGGGACAAATCCTAATTTTACATGCACCCACCCACGACTTGATAGCGCTGGAGGAGCGCTTCACTTTGACACCTCACTCGACACTTCGCCATCCATAAGATGGCTTGTCTCCATTATTGCGGAGCGATATCCGGTACTTTACCGGATTCTGTTCGGCCTTCATCCAGCGGAGAACAGACTCGAGAAATTTGATAAATTATTGGTTTTCATACGACTTCTGAAACAGATATTGGGTCAGTCTTACCGCGTATAGATGACCGAGATGGTTACAGGTTGCTCACTCGACTCAATCGGTCCACCAGGGGCCCCTCTCGCCCCTGAAGATTGCCGAACATTCCAGATGATTCTCACGAAAACCCGCGAATTTGGGACTACTTTCTGTCCGCGGAAGATTCTACCCGCGACCGCATCACCGCCAGACCGTATCACCGCGAAGGAATACACGCCCATAGAAACCGCAAGTGACGTCACTTGACCTGCGCAGAACCCACACCTGCGCAGACAGACCTGCGCAGGAACACCTCCCCACTCCCTGTTTTTTTTCTGCGCATGCGCAGTGACGAGCCACAGCGTGAATATAGCTTTTATATACTACTATCAATATGAGATTTTACAAATTTGGTGCCGAGCTTTAGGCTCCTCCCCCTTCTTCGATTTTGCGGAAAAATCTACACGGAAGATGGATGATCCCTCGAGGCTCGGGTCGCCAAACCCACTGTCCAATTGCAGGCAGCTGTTGAGAGTAACAGACATCGCGAATTAAACACCAATTACAACGTATTTACTAGTTTAATCAGGAAATATATGTAAACTTGTGTATACATATGGTTGTGTTAACACTTTCCAGCCATGCCACCTCAGCTCACAGTACAGATAGTTGTGTTATGAGATAGAATTAAAGGATTAGATATGGTGACAGATATATGCAGTGTATCTGGCCTGGGCGATTTGGGGTGAACCGCAGAATGAAGGAAGTGCTCCCCTATATATTTTCGTTATACCTAAGGTTCCTTTTTATTTCCAAAACACGATGATGCCTCCCTCTCAAGAAAATCTAATGGTGCGAAAAGAGCAAAGCACCCTGAGTGAGGATTTAGAAAATCAGTCCACTTCCCATTTGCGCACGTGACCATATGTCTACACTCGTTACAAGTTTAATCATTGATCAAATTTAATATTCTTGATAAGACATGGAGTAATTATTTACGACTAACGGCTAAATTAATTTGTACCATGGTATATATTATTTACAGGCATCCTGTAAATACGAATTGTGGCAGGCTTGGCGATTTTATACCATGGTTACAAAATAATTATAGGCATCCTGTAAATAAGAATTATGGCCGGCTTGGCATTTTATACCATTGTACAAAATATTTACAGGCATCCTATAATTATTTTATACCATGGTATAAAATGACGACTTGTGGCAGGGATGGTCAACCATACATTTCCCCCTGAGAACATTTCTGCCTGCAGACATTCTCCATTTGGACATTTCCCCGACTTTTTCCCTTTCCTATATTCATCTATATTTCGTACGAATGTGTAACAAAGTAGAAAAATACCCATCGAGTTAAGAGTGGATTTACAGATAAACAACAACAACAACAACAACAACAACAAAGTTGAGATATTGATATGGAATATAGTTTTGAAATCATGTCAATTTATTGGAAGTAATGAAAATCACTGTTTTTTCTGTTTTATTTTCTGCTGTTGTTGTTTTTCAATATAACAACTGTGTTACATATTCCACATATTTGTGCAGCATCGATTCAAAAATGTATTGGAAGGGAGAAATATCCGAAAGGGGAAATGTCAACCTCCAAACAGGATTATCTCCCCTTCTGCCAGTCGGAAATGTCTGCAGGGGAAACTGTTCGCAGAGGGGAATGTCTGCAATGGGAAATGTCCTTCGGGGGAAATGTTCTGTACACACTAGGCCCATGCTCAACACATTTCATATTTCGGTCCAATTCCATATTTTAGTCAGTCGCTTTTAAGTGTTTTCGAGGGATCAGATAATCGACTGAAATTATTTGAATTCGACTGAAAAAACGGAAACTCGGTAGGTTATTTGTTGATAGCTCGCTTAATACTGGTTCGATTCTGACAATCTAAAGTTTCCGGAGTAGCTGAAGAGATTCTCTTTTCAAAAATATATAGTTTGATGACAAAATCGAGTCGACTTCGCTGAAATTTTTTCTGGACCGACCGACATGCGGTTTTTCTTGTCCGGAAAATTATTCCGTGGACTGACTGAAATACTTTTAGGTTTCCGGAGAACGCTCTACTTTCTTACGAATAAAATGATATAAAATTTATGCATGTACCTTCTACCGTTTTCCGTAAAAGGGTTCGCTGAAAAAAAATGATTGAAAATCAAGACATTTTCAGCCGGATCGGCGTGACTGGAGCGAATTAAAAACTCGGATTTGAAGACGACTTCAGAAGGTTCCGAAAATCCGGAATCAGGATCGCGGGTAAGTTTATGGGAAGATTGGTTATATCGGTTGGTCGTAAGTGTCGAATTAAATTTAAAAACCATAGTTTTCACAAAAAATATCCTATTTTTCAAATAATTGAATGTGTGTCATATAATAACTTAATGTAAATGGAAATAGTGAAAATATTGAATTGATCATTAATTTTAAATACATATATTTTTATAATCGAAATGAAAACTGACCAGGAATATACATATTTTGTTCTCAGTAATTTTTGTTCTTGGATTTTTTATTAATATAAATTTACTAATTGATAATACATTTAATTTATAAAATGAAGTAAAAACAATTTTGACAAGTAAAAAAAATGATTTTGGAACACTGTTCACACACTAATTGGTCCTTTGTTCCGGAAATCCCCAAAAAACAATAAAGGAGTAACATAAAAGAAATAATCTCTTTGTCTACTGAGTATGTCTGTCACAAAACCAATCAGTAGAATTGTCATTTGGCTGAGCACAAGACAAATGTTTCCAAACAGTACACCTTTTCCTACCATCTTTCCCGTCACAACCTACCATGTCTTCAAAACAATCAGGCTTACCACACGAACAAAAACGACTGATAACTTTGTTCACTGGCCTAACTGTCTTTCCACTCTCGTTAATCCGTGGGAATGGTGACATTTTTCCATCTTCTAAACACTGAAGTAAATGTTTTCTTAGAGTATGTGGATTGAAAGTCAAAGTTGTCTTACCAAGGTAACCGTAAAAACAGAACTCAACTAAGTTAGCTATAGCAAACAATCCACAATCCGACCCATTGTCTTGTTGCTGAACACTTGGAATTGTAACAGTAATTTTTTTCGCCACTCTTCCCATGAGCTGCAGAAAGTTGAATCTCAAGGGAAGTTGTCAACGGATTCCCTGATTTCAAACAGTCTAATAAATATACCTGATTTTCCTTATCTTTCAGACAGGCTACCCAATGATCCCTACCAGTGTGATGAATCTGACCAGCCGGCCCATCTACATAAGAGAACGGAGAACTATTAACCCATCGACCTTCATCCTTTTGAAACATCGGAGCCTTACCAGTTTCCTCTAAACCCTGAACAAACGGGAACTGCTTTTTCAAAAGTGACTGAACATCGGACATAATATCGGAACATAACCACTCATTGTTTTCCTTATGTCTCGCTTTCAAACCCCTAACCCAAACCTGCTCGTCAACAAATTCCTCTTCCTCATCTGAAATAATATTCACGTCAAAAACGTTTGCCTCAGAAGCTAAGCCATTAACATCTACACTAGAATCAACCATTACCTCAGAAACTATGTCCTTTTCAACTTTGACGTTTTTAGCCATACTGCCTATGTCTGCCGAAATAACTGAATCCGGAGCCGGAGTCACTTCCACCTCATAATCCTGGGGACGCGGTCGTTTCCGACCCGATTTCTTATCGACACGTTTCCTACTATTACGAGTAATTGCCCTTAAGCTAACAGTTCTATTCTGAAATTTTTTGAGGTACAAGAAGGTACAATAATATATGTATTTAAAATTACAGGTACAAAAATATACGTATTTAAAATTAATGATCAATTATAGAATAGAATAGAATAGAAGCTTTATTTATAAAAACTCGGTCAGCCATCATCTATCGATGCTCTTCCTGGGAGCCGAATGCTATAACAATCATAATAACAAACAGTGTATAGGATATAAAAAATAGAGCTCACATTCTAACACAATAAGGATTATGTTTTGGCAAAAACATCCTCGTAAATGTATTTAAAACATTCGTGTTTAAACACAGCCAAAGATGGACTGTTTCTGACACGGGATGGCAGAAAATTCCACGCCACTGGGCCCGATTTTTTTGATTGAAATTGTAGTTTAAGGGCCGCTTCCCATTCAGATTTCGCGGCCCATCAACTCAATGTTTTATTCGATTCTCGCGGTACATTACGTTGTTTATTGAATATCTTTTCCAGCGCTAAATATGTAAATAAATAAATAAATAAATAGATAAATAATAAATAACAATGAGAGATTAGTAGGAGATATAAATAGAAGTAAATAAGAATCGCTATATGTACAAGTTCGTAAGTCTCTTTTTGGTTTTTGGTTAAGTTATACTGGTAATTGTGAGTTGACTGTAATCGCGTGTATGATTCCTTTGTCTTGGTACCCCATAGTACGCACAAAGCCGTCCAGAAAAAACTGGGAGAACCAGGGCGTCTTCAGGGTTCTTAGAGCCGACTTCCCGACTGACGCCCTCGGGAACAGGGGGGGTCCTTCCAGAAATCTGTGCCTGTAACAATTGCTTGGAGTGTGTATTGGGGTACAGAACGGCAGGTCTACGTTCTATATTGCGTGAAAGTCAAAGGATCATATTCTGTGTTGAGGCGTCAGTTGGGTAACATCAAAGGGGTAGCGTGTCCGGAGTGGTCTAGGGTCGAGTATTCTGATTCTGGGTGTTCTTGCTATGCGGCGTTGTCACTCAAGGCGCTGTTAGTATTCTTGTAATCGTCATCCGTCTTCTGTTTTAGGTCTTGTCCAACTCGTCTATGGTCTTCGGTGTGCCTGTATCATATGAAATAGAAGGCTTGTAGTCATTCTTGTTTTCTATTGTTTTTCGATGCAATAATTTGATATATCTTCCTCACAACAACAGGCACCCCCGACCGTCGGTCACATAATATGAATAGCAATATATAATTAAGTGAGTAAATAGATGGACAAATGGATAAATAACTAAACATTTCGATGGATTCAGTACTTGGTGAATACACAAATAAACAGCTCTGTATTATTTCTTAATGCATTATCGTTTGATGGCCATAAAGAATTTGTAGGACAATGAGATAGACGGCCCTCAGTATCAAGGTAACTCCGCCATCACCATTTCCTATATTTTATGCCGAATACTGCTCGCTATATGCGATTTGGCCGTGCTATTGTTGTCGTGAATTCAATTAGATTTGGCCATCGTTTGTTTTGTAGGACAGTGGAACAGACGGCCCTCAGTATCAAGGTAACTCCGTTGTTGCCATGCCTATTTTATTTCTAAATGAGTCTGTGACATTTTGGCCGGATGTTATGTATGGATAGTTATTATGGCCATAATGTTTTGTATGGCTATGGTGCACACGGCCCTCAGTATCAAGGTAACTCCGATGCAACCATACCATTTGTTTAAGTCAGAAGAATGATTTGGCCTCTATCAAATCGTGTGATAGTACTTGGTGCACCAGTGGTTGATTATGTGAAAAAAAAAAAAATAAAAATAAAAAATTGTTGACTGCGCATGCACGGCGGTAGTATTATATACTGGAATAATAACCAGCAGCTTTGATAAAATTTATTAAGGACTTGAATACCTGATTTCTAATGGGGGGCTTAGGGTTTAATATCGCTGGTAATGTTAAGGGAGTGTTGGATTTTTTTAATTCGTTTCTAAGTGCCTCACGTTGTCGGTTTTGGATTGGGCATTCAAGCAGGACATGTTCTATTGTTTCTTCTACATTGTTGCATGCGGTACAGAGTGGTGAGGTGTTTTTCAGAAGCATGGACAGATGTGATTTAAGTCCGGTTTTGCCTAGTCTTAACCTGGTGATAATGCGGTCGTCGCGTTTGCTGTCTAGCTGGAATCCACAACTCCGTCTTTTCCCCTTATCTAGAATACTATGTAGCCATCTACCTCGGTTTTCTTCGTTCCATTCTTTTTCCCATTTACTATCTATTCTAGTTCTAATGATGGAATTCAGTTCTTTGGTTCCTAGTCCTATATGCACGTCAGGTGCAGTTTTGGTGAGGCTATCTTTGGCTGTCGGCGGCTTCATTTCCCCTAACGTCCACGTGGGCGGGAATCCAAGCTAAAATGGCGTCAATGTCATTGTCTCGTATTTGTGTACATAAAATTTCTATTTCGTGTATGAGGTCAGGTCTGCTGTCGGATTTGGAGTTCTTTATAGATACCAGTCCGCTTAAGGAATCGCTAAGAATAACGGTGGAAACAGGTCGGTTCTGAAGAACCCATTCGAGAGCCTTGATTATGGCGACTAATTCAGTGGTGTATACAGACATATTGTCTGGTAGTTTGAAACCTTCGTGAATGTCAAGTTCTGGTATAACGAATGCAGAACCTGTATTGTGACTAGTGTTTTTGGAGCCGTCTGTATATATTTTCAAGCGATTTTTCCAATGTGTGTCAATATATTCGAGGGCAGTGACCCTAATATGCTCTGGGTTGTCCTGTTTGGTGATGTAGCTATGTATATTCGTGTCCACGTGTGGTGTGATTAGTTGCCATGGTGGTCTATTGACCTTGTCAGTGTCAGAGATACAAGAGATTGGGATGTCGTGTTCTTGGTATAATCGCTCTATCGTGTAACCGAATGGCGCGGAGTCTTTTTCCCATTTCCTTTTTAGGAATTCGTATTCTGTTTTTGGGCCAAAAATGTTGTGACATGGGTGGTTTTCGCCCTTGGCTATTGTTTTCCCTGCATATTTCATTGACAGCTCTTCTCGTCTTAAATGTAAGGGTTTTTCATTAGTTTCTATTTGTAGACTACATAATGGAGTTCCTTTGAACGCCCCGGTGGCTATTTTTAATGCCGAATACTGGATGCTGTCTATTCTTTTCAGATGGGTCTTGCATGCTGATTGGTAAGCGATTGAACCATAGTCTATTTTGGATCTGATGAGTGTTTGATATAATTTGATTAAGCTATGTTTATTGGCCCCCCAGTTGGTACCCGATACACACCTCATAAGGTTCAGGTCCTTGTTACACCGAATAATTAATTGGTCGATGTGGTCTTTCCAAGTGAGTTTTCGGTCGAAGATCATACCTAGGTATTTGACACTATTCTTAAACTCGATTTTCTGGCCTCCTAGTGATAGCGTGATATCTGTGTTTTGTTTATTTGAGAATAGCACACCGGTAGTTTTGACAGCTGAAAATTTGAATCCCCATTTATCGGCCCAGTCGCTGACTGTATTTAGTACTTTTTGCATTATACTTGTTAATTTTTTTATCGAGCCAGCAGATTTCCACATGGCAGCATCATCAGCAAAAAGTGATTGTTCAATTTCTGGATGTTTTGTGTCAATTTCGTTGGCCAGGCCATTAATCAGGATGTTAAAAAGGGTGGGGCTTATGACGCTGCCCTGTGGGGTGCCGTTATCTAGCTGGTGGTCCATGGACATGGTGTTACCAATACGAACTTTGAAGCTTCGGTCATGAAGAAAATTTTTTATCCAATGTTGTATCCTGCCCTTAATTCCTAGGTTGTTTAATTGGGTGATAATCCCGTCCTGCCATACAAGGTCAAACGCCTTTTCTATATCCAAGAAAATGCCTAATGTATATTGGTGTTTGGCATTACCCTTTTTGATTGAGTGTTGGAGTCTGGCTATGTGGTCTAAAGTACTTCTTTTTTTCCGAAAACCGCTTTGTGTTTTGTTTAACAAGTTGTTGCTTTCCAGGTGATATTCAAGTCTGTTTTTGACCATGGTTTCCATAATTTTGCATAAATTTGACGTGAGTGAGATCGGCCTATATGACTTTCTATCTGATGGGTCTTTACCAGGTTTTGGTATTGGGATAACAATAGATGATTTCCATTTGTTCGGGAGTTGTTTGGTCTTCCAGCTCACATTAATTAGTTTTAGGATTAGTTTCTGAGTGATGTTTGGTAGGTGCTTTAGGATTGTATACCCTAGTTTGTCTTCGCCGGGTGAACTTTCTTTTTTAGAGTGTAAAGCTTTTCTGTATTCATTTATATTAAAGTCTCCGTTAAGGTAGTTTTCTATATAGTCATTTGTGTCATTTTCCAGGATCGTTTCTTGTTTGATTTTTCTGAATTCTGGTTTTAGGTTGCTATCGCTACTGTTTGATGCGAATGATTCAGCAAGATATTCTGCCTTTTCGAGATTAGTTCTCTTTGTTTTGTTTAGTACGGGTATTGTGTTAGTTGCTTTCCCTTGAATGCTTTTTATTTTATTCCATACTTTCTTTGAGTTAGTTTTCGTATCTATAGTGTTGCAGAAATCTTCCCAGCATCTTGATTTGGCTTCTTTGACGCTTTTTTCTGCTATTCTTTTCAGTTCCTTATATATTTCATGATATTCCACTGGGCCCGAGACAGAGAAGGCTCTCTTATAAAAATCTGTTCGTGAGAATGGGACATATAATTGATCTATATTTACATAGGATCTAGTAAATCGGGTTTGTCTACTTGTAGACAATATAAGCTTGTCTTTTAAATAAGTAGGAGCAGATCCGTGTAAGCTGCTGTACACCAGGACACATTCGCTGTACATTACGTGCTGTTTAAATGGAAGCCACTTTAATCGCTTGTATAAGTCGGTGGTAGAAATTTCGAAACCACAATCTAAGATTAACCGAGCAGCTCGTTTTCTTAGTACCTCAATTCTGTGTACATCAGAATCAATGCACTTTCCCCAAATATTAACACAATAGTTTAGCAGTGGTTGAATAAAACAATTAAAAAACGTTACTCTTGCAGACATAGGCAAAAACATTTTAAGTTTTCTCAACAAGAATAATTTAGAAGCAATCTTCTTGCAAAACATATCAACCTGGTTTTCCCATGAAATGTTTTGATTGATAGTTATACCGAGCAATTTTTCATCAGTAACAGAGGCGATAACATCACCACCAATAGTAATGAACAATTCAGATTGGGGCAGATAGACACGCTTTTGGTGTGTAGTCACTAACATGCTTTTCGTTTTTGTAGTATTTACAGCCATTTGATTATCTTGGCACCAGTTTTGAACCTCAGTTGCCCCATTTTGTAATTTGACTTCAAATTCTGGAATCGATTTACCGGAAGCAGACAGTGTAGAGTCGTCAGCAAACATTGTAGTTTTACAGACTGAGGTATATAGGGGTAGATCATTTATGTATAATAAGAAAAATAAAGGGCCAAGTATAGAACCCTGCGGGACTCCGGATTTGCATGGTAATGGATCGGAAACAGAGCCCTTAAAATTTACACGCTGGTAACGGTCTGTGAGATAAGACATGAACAACTCTATAGTCGAGTTTGTACAGTTATAGATCTTCAGCTTCTGCAGTAAAATATCATGTGAAATTAGATCAAAGGCTTTGCGAAGATCAATGAATATAACACCAACTAAATTCTTTTTGTCTATATCAACAGACCAGTTATCCACAAGGTCGGTCAAAACAGTTTGACACGAGTGAAAATGCCGAAAGCCTGATTGGCTAGAATGAATCAGACGATTTTCTTGTAGATACAAGTTAAAATGAAAATGGATATGTTTCTCTAAGATTTTAGACAACACGGGCAAGATGCTAATCGGTCGGTAATTTCCAACATCATCCCGACAGCCCTTCTTGTAAAGTGGAGTAATGTTCGCAATTTTCCATATATTTGGAAAAGAACAGGTCTTTATACACATATTAAATATCTTAGTTAAACTTTTGGCTAGTATATCAGATCCCATTTTCAAAAATTTCGGATGTAGTCCATCTATTCCCGGAGATTTTGTTATATCGAGCGACCTTAATTGTTTGTTTACAAAATCTTCTTTTATAGGGGGAATAGAAAAAGAACGCCCATCTATCAAGTTGCTTTGGACAAATCTGGACAATTTTTCCAAATGGGGATCATTTCCTGTGGTATTTGCTTGATAATTGTTTGCAACATTGCCAAAATAATTATTGAAAACATTTGATATAGATTCATTATCAGAAACAGAATCAGGTCCACTAGTTAACTCGACATTCAATATTTTCACTATTTCCATTTACATTAAGTTATTATATGACAAACATTCAATTATTTGAAAAATAGGATATTTTTTGTGCAAACTATGGTTTTTAAATTTAATTTGACACTTACGACCAACCGATATAACCAATCTTCCCATAAACTTACCCGCGATCCTTATTCAGGATTTTCGGAATCTTCTGAAGTCCGTCTTCAAATCCGAGTTTTTAATTCGCTTCGGTAATCCGTTTTACGGCCGATTCAGCTGAAAATGTCTTGATTTTCAATGGGGTTTTTTCAGCGAACCCTTTTACGGAAAACGGTAGAAGGTACATGCATACATTTTATATCATTTTATTCGTATAAAAGTAGAGCATTCCGGAAACCTAAAAGTATTTCAGTCAGTTCACGCAATAATTTTTTGTCATCAAACTATATATTTTTGAAAAGAGAATCTCTTCAGCTACTCCGGAAAGTTTAGATTGTCAGAATCGAACAAGTATTAAGCGAGCTATCAACAAATAACCTACCGAGTTTCCGTTTTTTCAGTCGAATTCAAAAAATTTCAGTCGAATACGCCGACCCTGTTTTCGATTTGATATTTTGTTCAACCTGTGATCTACGTCATCATTTTCTGTGCACAACATTACACGATTTCCGGCGGCAACTGGCAGCGTGACATTCAGATTTTTGATCATTTTATTCTTCTGTGATTTCCAATATCGAAATAACTGATTATATATCCGACGCCATGGCTTCCCACAAAGTGATAGAGATAACAGATGGGACACATTATCAAACGGAGCTAACGAACGCAGGAACGAAACTGGTAGTGGTAGATTTTTTCGCAACATGGTGAGACTGCAACAACAACAACAACACACAATATTTGTGACATAATAGTAGCTTGGTAGATAGACCTGGTAGCTGATGGGGCCTTCCTCTATGTACGATCAAGGCCCCGGTGCCCCCTGTCATGCTGTAGTTGTTGGGAAAATACCGGGGAGTAGTAAAGAATCCGAGCCAGGCATAGTGACCCGTGTGTGGAACAGCCGGCCATGACAGCTGTGGATTGAGTCATGAATGAAGTTTGCCTAAAATCCGCACAAATTCAACCGTTTTCCAACTATTCAGTATTGGTAGTGGTAAAGAATCATTCGAGAAGGTTAAACGGTTGAATTTGTTCGGATTTTGTGCAAACTTCATTCATGACTCGATTCATTCATTCATGATTCATCATACTATGGTAGGCTTCACTCACCTGGAGTTCTGAGCACCTCATTGCGCACCTGGATTTTTACCTGGCTGGAGTCAGACAAATGGCTTTGAAGTCTATTGTTGTCCGTGTATGACGTCAGATACCTGGCTAACCTGTAAACAAAATGCAAATGATTGAATTAAGCTCACACGACCATCAACAGCGGCAAAAAAAACACGTATATCCTGTATCCATCGTTTATTTTATAACAACAACGTCAGATTTCTACTTCAATTCGACAAAATTTGAGTGCAAACCTGTAATTAGGTATTATAGATGCAAATTCGGTATTATAGATGCAAAGCCAAATTACTTGACCATCTCTTCGCACAATATAGAATAAGAAAGATGACAACTAACACGGTTTATTATAAATCTAATCGTGTATTACGAAATTTTGCCCGTACTTCACGCTTCTGTTGCCATGGCGCTCCGCTTTGAACTTGGTCATGTGACAAGGTCATGTGGATCAAATCAAGGAGGGTGGCGATTGTGGTCTGGGCTAAATTTTTCCACTGTTGACATTGAACAATTGCGACGTACAACACTCTTGAACTTGAATCACACTGTGGGACATGGTTATACAACATTACTGAGGTCTCATTGAAATAAATATTGATAATTATGATGGCACATGACTGACCCAACGGGATGAAAAAATCGTTGGAAAATTACGCACTATAAAAGTTGGCCTTTTAGTCTAGAAACAGCTACCGTAGGCATCTTATGGCCTAATGCTAACTTCTATGTGTGCGTCTGGAGCGGGAAGGTCCTACAACGGCCAGTGCCAGCATATTGTACTCTATAATCTGCATGGAATTTTAAACTATGCGATCACTTAGCGTACCGTAGGCCTACCTTTTTCATTCAAGAAGAACAGCTTTGGATTTTAAAGCAATGCTATGAAGCACATGGACTTGAGAGAAAGCGCAGCCGGACATGTTGAACATTTGTCTGCTCCCTGCTTGGATATCTAATTACAGGATATGGATATCTAATTACAGGCCAAATGTTAACTATACACGTTCCAGGGCGCTGATTAAACCATGGCACCTATGACACACTGCTGGTTGTAGGAGGCAGGTATACAGTTGTCCCGAGAGAGCAACGTATTTGTATTGTGATTTAGCATCCATTGGTGATGAGTACCACTTTTTACTTGTGTATCCTTCCTTCCAAGAATTAAGAAAAGATTTCATTGCAGCTAAATTTTGGGCCAGACCATCAGAAAACAAGTTTATTTCCATGATGGCTAACCGAACTGCCAGTGTGCAGAATAAAATAGCTACATTTGTACAAAGAGGAATCAAAGGTATTGTTTAGTAGAAAATCCCTCCCATATTGATTACTATTATTATAGTTCCGTTTTACTGTATTACGTGTCATTCTAATTTGATATGTTGTACTCTTATCTGCTGTTTTCTCAAAAATGTTTTGATTCTGAAACTTCAATTCAATTCAATTCAATCCTATCTCTGGCAGGCTCAATGGCCAAGCGAAACAAGAGTTTCTTATTTGTCAAAGGGAACAATAAGTTTTAATTTACGAGGGAGGATTTCATATTCC
>JAVTVY010008211.1:0-44691 GCA_036873755.1 Hanleya hanleyi | reverse complement strand
TGAGTGCAGTCGACAACTTTGATAGAAAAACATGTGTTTTCAGACGGCCGGAATGTGATAAATTTTGGAAAATCATATGCCAAGTTATATATGGTTTTGAAGCCCGTATCCTGAACTTGATTACTGTGACAATAACTATTGACAAGAATGCTTCCAAACGGAGGATGGATCAAATCTCTTGCACCGAAAATCACGCTTGCACGGAAAAGTACAAGACGAGAACATGTGAACTTTTCATCTCGCTGTCTGCATCATTGACAGGGAACTTACGGGAAAATTTCTCAAAACAAGCCATAATTCTTACGTCAAGGTAAGCCAAGTATCTATAATTTCATATCATATCAATAATCAGTGCCAAAAATATCTCTAAACATGGCCAAATACAATTTTTCCTGAAGTTTCAGACTCGGCGTTCGTTATCAAAACAAATGGCGAAGGCACAGAATTGTTGACAATCTCAAGAGTCGGCCAATTATTGAAAAATTCATAACTCGTAAAATACTTGATCTAAAATCTTGACACGTGAAGACAAGATCATCCAGTACTCTAAGTTTCATGTCCTAAAAGGATATTGCCTGATATAAATTACAACAGTTTTTAATTTTGCATTTATTTATCGCTAAAAATGACTGACACGCATCTTTCCATGCTAACATGTATCGCGAAGTGCTGCAAAAGCCGTGTCAACTTCAAAAATCTATATCTCCGAAAATACTGAACCAAAATTGTTGCTAGTTCAGGACAATGTTACCTAACATGTGTACTTCCTACTTCTAGCGGGAATTTTCGTTATAAATTTTATAAATCATTTAAACTTACAATTTAGTTCGGTGGGGGCCCAAAGAGTTGCTGACTCCAATGCGTTCGACGTAGCGCGTGCAGTAGTCGGCAAAATAACCCGAGATCAAAGAAAAGTGCTAAAAATAGACGGGGGTCTGGAAGAGGGGATTTGTTTACAATTATCCTTCAACTGTATTACTATTTGTCGAGAAAGTCCTAATATGTATATTATTTGGTCATAAGCCAAATATAAACCCATAGATAATGTTTATTATTTACTATAAAATATTATCATCTATTTTCGCCACACTACCCCCTGCTAAAAGTTGTTCGTCCTCGAACAAGAACCATCTTACCAAGGTGTCACCATGAAAGACACTGAAGTCCAAACATCATGGGAGATGATTTATACTGATCAAAGAGAGATGGAGAACATCGAACAATCTTACAATATAAGGTACATCACAGATTCGCTATTAAATAAATAAATCAATTAATTGAATATTGTTCATTATTCATCCATACGATCAGTTCATATTAATTTAAAGTTCATTTCTTCTTTCATTGTTCATGTCAATTCATAGTAATAGTTCATTGTCAGTGTATGATAATAGTTCATTGTTCAAGTTCTTATATAATTTCACAGTAATCAAATATTTACATGTCCATTGAGAGAGAGAAGAAACGAGAGAGAGAGAGAGGGGGAGAATTATATTTATCATCGCGTTCAATTTCTTTAATAATGTGAATAAAGATTTGATTATTATTATTTAGATATCCATTCAAGTAATTAATGTTCAATTTTTATTTTCAGGAACTGACTAAACTTCAAATTCAACTTTAACTTCAACGTTCAAAACTGTCATCTGGCCTCACCAGGGATATCAAAATAGTCAACCAAAACTGTAGAACAAAACTGGTGGACGTTTCGTCCCCGAGGCCCGCCCCCTGTACAGACCTTTTGGTCTTTGATATATGTTGGCATTTTGTGGGAAGTTGATGCTGGGTCGACATCGGGCCTTACATGCTAGTCTTTTGTGTTAAATGCCGTCATTTACATCTGACGACGATACAGCTCACCAATCTCCAATGTACGAGTTGTCACAGCGAAACAGCTCACCAATTACCAGTATACGAGTTGTCAGAGCATTTCCGTCACAGCTCTCTAGATTTGTATCTAATACCGCTTATGCCGGTGCTAGGGGCCGTGTGGTCATATCATCCAAGTTGCCACATGAACAGGTACAATAAAAGCGTACCTGAGATACAACACATATCACGAATCGTTAGATTCCTGGTATGTGCTTTAGAATAGGTTAACCAGAAGACTATTCTGTGAAGTCATGTGACGCAGTCAGTATGTCGGCACCTCTTCCCACTTCCCTTATATGTGTTGTAATTTGAAACTGTTAACATTGTTAAGCTGGAGGGAAATGGTCTTCCTCCAGCCTACGCGTCTTACACATCGGGCATTCTTCCCCACAAATTGAGTTCTTTACGGTTTCCTCTCTCCTTCGCCGACCATCTGGGTAACGCATGGTGACGACGTGATGAATATGGACGTAATTTGTTTCTCGCTGGGTGATTAAGGTTGGAATATGGAAGCTATCGGATGATGTTGAGAATTGAATTTCATCGCTGTTGGAGCTATCAACATCTTCAAGTTCCATATTGGACATTGGAGACGTGGCGAACAAAGGCGTGGAAGAAGTAATAATATCTATACAAGTGGTGGTTGATGGCGTAAATCTGGGAATCATGGTGGTAGCGGAAGTGGTGATTGATGAAATGGATCTACTGATGGTGTCGGTGGAAGTGGTGACCATCGGAGTGCAGATAATTGTACCAGCAGATGTGGTGCCTGTTGGAGTGAAGATAATTGTATCAGTAGATGTGGTGACCATCGGACTGGTGACAGAAATGGTGTCTTGTGGTCATCGAAGTGGAGACAGGACTGGTGTTAAAGGAAGAAGTGGCAACTGAAGTGAACGCAGGAAGGGTGTCCGTGAAAGTAGTAGCTGAGAAAGTGGAAGTAGCAATTGGAAGGTAGCATGTGATCGGGGTATCCAGACAAGAAGTGGTAATCAATGGAGTGGATACGGAGAAAGTGGTGACCGGAACTGGATCCCTCAATTTGATCCTTGGATGTTCCACTGAGGTTATTAATATGTCATCTTCCACATGTTGCAAGCTACTGGCCTCAGCTTGCCTAGCTGATCCAAAGGCAAATGATGGACGGGCAGCTGCAGATGGCCGTCGACGCCTTACTGCTGACCTGGCCATAGAATAAGCAGCCGCAGCCTGCTGTAGGTGAATCTCAGCGGTGGTTGTTGTCTCTGGCCTTTCGATCGAAGCCACAGCTCGCTCCACCTCATCCAACAAAGGGGTACCTGGGGCTGCAGGGCGTTTATTTACCACAGGAGGTTTCCGTCTGGGAATGGTAACTGTCGCAGCCTGCCTAGCCTTTGTCCATGGAGCTTTGCGACAGTCGGACAAGTGCACCATGAATGCCCGTTTTCCGGTGACCTCCAAATGGCAGTAAGGACAAACATGCTCTTCTTGATCCTCTCGAGCCTCGCGATGTATTTCAACCATTTTTGGACAAGTGATCTTATGGCGGTGAAGACCTTGCCTTTGCTTGTATGATTTCCCACATCTGCACCGAAATTCCTCTGACATCATGACTGTAAATAACAATGACAATTTATTGAGTTCATTTTTGTTTTGTTACTTCTGTACCTATGTTTCGTTTGGTTTCCAAATAAAGTTTTATTGTTCCTAGTTCCTTTACTGTGTCACCAGTTCTTAACTAGCCTAATTGTTGGTTTTGGCTACTGTCCAAGGTTAGAAACTGATACCCTGATATGGTTTCATTCGGTCAAAGTGGACCACTTTTGGCTTAGAATTCGGACCCTTTTGTAAGCGATACACTGTGTCATCCAACTTTCCCATGACTTGAAATGATCCATCCCAGTTACAAGATAGCTTCCGTGACAAATTTCTCTTTCGAGTACTGTTGTACAGCCACACCGCATCACCAACTTTGTAAGGACTACCCTTATGACATCGGGCATAGTTGCGCTTTTGGCGAACAATATTCTTTGCCTGTGATGCTCTAGCCCTCTCATAGGCTGCTTCCAACCGTTCACGTAATTCAGCGGCATACTCTCCATTTTCCATGGTAGACATTGCAGGAGGTCGACCAGTGATGATATCAAGAGGGAGTTCAACTTCTCTACCAAGCATCATCATATTGGGAGTTTCTTGTGTAACATCATGGATAGATGAACGGTATGCCATAAGTGCGAAAGGCAGTTGCTCGTCCCAGTTTTTCTGATTCTTGTCAACCATCATGGCGAGTCTATCTTCTAGAGTTCGGTTGAACCTCTCCACCATCCCATTTGACTGTGGGTGGTATGGGGTGGTGCGGGTTTTCTCAATCTCCAGCAGCTTACAGACTTCCTGGAAAAGATGGGATTCAAAGTTTGAACCCTGGTCCGAATGAAGCTGTCTTGGAACTCCAAACCGGCAAATGAACTCCTTGACGACTTTATCTGCTACCGTGTCTGCTTCTTGATTTCGTAACGCATAACCTTCCACCCATCTGGTGAAATAATCCTTTATGATTAAGATATACTGGTTCCCTTTTCTGCTTTTGGGTAATGGTCCTAAAATATCTATCGATATTCGCTCGAGAGGGGCTCCAACAGTGTACTGTTTCAATAGTGCTCTCGATCTTTGAGGGCGTGACTTCCGTGAGGCACACGTATCACATTGCTTGCACCAGAGGGTGACATCTCTCCTCATTTCTACCCAATAGTAACGCTGTTTAATCTTGTGAAGAGTCTTCTGAGTTCCAAGATGAGCTGCTGTCTTAGAAGAGTGAAGATGATGAAAGACCTCCTTCCTGCAACTTGCAGGTACAATCAGTTGCAGAGAGTTATCAGGACCTTCTATAGTCTCCCACTTGCGATACAGGACACCATCTTGAAATGACAATCTGTCCCATTGAGCCCAGTAGTACTTGGGTGCTTTCCCAAGAGAAGACACTTCACTCCATTTGGGACGATTTGTTTGACTTTTCTTCGCAGCAATCACCCACGTTAGGTCCGGATCATTTTGTTGAGCTTCAGCTAACCTCTGACTTGACCAAACTGATTGTTCCTCAAGGGAATCATCAGATGTCCCTGACTTCACAGGTTTTGGTTGAATTTCTTGTGCTGCTTTCTGCTGTCTTGTTGTAACCGCAGTAACCTTCCTTTCATGTGGTTGATAATACTTTTTCGCAGTGTTCCGTCGTTTCATACGTCGTTGTGGATAACCCCAACATTTGGGCAACCACTGAACTTTGGTAACCCTCGTCTCAATAGGTCCTGAATGATCGGTTTGAACTGTGACATCTGCAGTTGTCCTGTTCTCGTGTGAGAGAATACTAGTAATCGATCTAGTTGTGTAACCCATCTTGTCACACCAACTACAAGGGATTCGAGACAGTGCATCAGCGTTTCCATGTTGTTTCCCAGGTCTGTGTATTATGTCAAAGTCATACGTACTCAAAAGTCCTAACCACCTTGCCATCTGTCCCTCTGGTTCTTTAAAGTTCATGAACCATCTCAGAGCGCTGTGGTCGGTTCTAACGGTGAAATGTCTCCCATAGGGGTAATGTCTGAAGTTTTTGACAAACTGAACGACTGCCAACAGCTCTCTCCTTGTTACACAATAATTTCTCTCTGGTTTGGCAAGAACTCGGCTGGCATAAGCGATGACCTTTTCCTGGCCACCCAGAAACTGTGACAGGACAGCTCCAATTCCATAATTACTACATCTGTGTCCAAAATGAAATCACCATGAGAGCTTGGGTATGCCAATATGGGACTGTTGGTCAGCCTCTGTTGCAGCTGTCGGAACGATGTTTCACATTCTTCAGTCCAATGAAATTCCTTCTCCATTTCAGTCAAGCCATGCAAGGGCTTGGCGATGCTTGCGAAGTTCTCAATGAACCGTCTGTAGTAGGATGCTAACCCAAGAAAGCTACGTACTTCATGTACAGATGTCGGAACTGGCCATTTCTGTATTGCTTTGATCTTCTCCGGATCAGTTGATATTCCTTCCGAAGAAACCACATGCCCCAAGTAGTCGACTTCCTGTTGAAACAGGTGACATTTCTTAGTCTTCAACTTTAAGGCAGCTTCACGGAGCCTATTGAAAACTTTTCTCAAATTGATAATGGCTTCATCGAGAGTTTTCCCGAATACTATGATGTCGTCTAGATACACAAGACAAATGTCCCATTGGTAACCAGCCAGAACCATCTCCATCAGACGCTCGAAGGTTGACGGCGCATTGCATAACCCAAAGGGCATCACCTTGAACTGCCAGAGACCACTTCTCGTAGTGAAGGCGGACTTTTGTCTTGCATCATCATCTAATTCTACTTGCCAGTAACCACTTGCAAGATCCAGAGTGGTGAACCATTTTGCACCATGTAAGGAATTGAGCGAATCATCGATTCGGGGAAGAGGATAGGCATCCTTTGTCACCTGGTTCAGTCTTCTGTAGTCCACACAGAATCTTATGCTACCGTCCTTCTTGGTTACCAAGACGATGGGTGACGCCCAAGGACTGGATGACCTTTCTATAATGTTCCGCTGTAACATATCCTTAACCTGTTGATCAGCCTCCTCTTGTTTGTGTATTGGCAACCGTTTTGGTGGTTGTCTCAATGGTGGTGCATTCCCAGTTTTAATCGTATGCTTGACACCTTTGGCTTGCCCTAAATCCGCATCCGACTCGGCAAATATGTCAACGTACTCCAGCAATAGAGCCTTTACCTTACATTTATCCCCTGGAACCATTCCCTCTGTACACCGGTTATACAGTGGTTCCAGATGCTTCGGTAAATCAAATAGTGGCAATCCGTCACCACTGTCATCATCAGATGACATCTCTACCCTAGTTTCAGCACCTAGGGCGTCATCCACAAAAACACAAGTGGATGTCACTGGGCTTGCTATTGCTACAGTAGTACCTTTGTGAATAACTTGAGGTTCTTCCCCCAGGTTCATCACCTGCAATGGGAAGAATTCTTCTTCGCTATCCACAAGCGTTCTCCCGAACAGTAACTTATCATCAGGTAATGTCCCTAGCAAGGGTTCACAGAGTGTCCATTTTCCTATGGTTCCTCTGTTGTCTTGCTCAGGTGTACTTGGAATAATCATCTGCTGACCAGGTGGAATTGATACCGTTTGATTAATGATCAGCCGGCAATGTCCCGACTCAACAAAACCTCCAGCTCCCTGTTCCGTGCACAGAATCTGATAACCATCACATGTCATACTTCTACTTTTCAGATGAATCTCACAGTTGAACCTCGTCAAAAAGTCCATTCCCAAAATACCATCGTTGCGAATGTCAGCGATGATGACATCCATTGGTGTTGAATGGGGCAGTATCCCCATGTCCAACCTGCATGAACCAATGATATTCAGTGGTGTATGATCTGCAGCAAGAAGTCTCAGAAAGGTTGGTTTGATAACTGGTCGAACTTCCAGTGGTATTCTGGAAAAGAAATCAGTTGCTAAAATGGTAACGGAAGCCCCAGTGTCAATCAAAAATGAAATATCAAAGTTCCCAATTCGACCAGGAATGTACAGACAACCTTCTGGGTTCTCGACCCCTACCTCCAGTACGTTACATTTGTCACCGCTCTCGACTGGTATATTTTGGTAAGTTGCAGGACACCGACCGGCATCTTGCTTGCGAAATGTAATAATTGGGGTGTCCCTCTGTGAGTTCTCTATTTCCCTAGGTCGAGGCATCGGTAAATTTACAACCGATCCTTGCCTCGGCAGACCGGTTGTAGTTCGTTTTCCGCCTGATGATGTGTCTGCTCACTACGATAACCTCTGTTGCGGCATTCATTGCTGTAGTGTCCCATTCTATGGCAGTTGTAGCATTCAACATTGGATAATGCACGTCTTCGCTGTTGACGAAAATCTCCTCTACCTTGAGCTTCATTCCTTGTCAGCTGTTTGAGCTGTTCTTCCATCTTTTTCACTCGTTCTTCCAGGCTGATTACAGTAGGATCTTTAACCACTTCTCGTACAAACTTCCTTGAAGCATTTCCACTGCGCTGCGCTTCCATCTTCTTGTACCCCTCATATTCTAATGCCAGGGTGACAGCCATTTGAAGGTTCTCCGGTTTGCCTCGGTACACTTGCATCCGCATTTCTGCATCTTCAATCGCATCGATAAAATGTATCTTTGCCAGACGATCTTGCTGATCGGATGACACATCAGGATATGCCAGTATGGCTAGCTTACGAATAGCCTGCCCGAGTTCCCTCAAAGTTTCTTTATTTCCACGTCGTCGACTTCGGATTTCAGCAAGATACAGTTCAGCTTGACCTGTGGGTCCGAAACGAGAATTCAAAACGTCCACCAATCGATCAAAGTCTCGTTGTTCCCACTCATTAAGGGTGCAGATTAACTGTCTTGCAGCGCCTTTCAGATGAGTAAACAGATAGTCCGCTTTCTCTTGTCGGCTCCATCTGTTTATTCTGGCAATGGTGTTAAATATCTGGAGATACTCCTTCCACGGGGTGTCACCTCCGAACATTTCGGGTTTCAGATGTCGACGTTGCACGTGAGACCCGTCCCCGTAACCGGCCTCACGTGGAGACGATCTCGGAGACTCCTCACACTGAAGTGGAGCCCTAAAGGTAACTTCAACGTCATCGCTCTCATCATGTCCTGTTGTATCATCTTCTGGATCCATCTTTAACTTGTCCCGTTATATACGTTTATGTGCCAAACTGTTCAAACAGATTTCTAATCACAACTTCACACAGTTCAGAATGCAGCTTTCCCAGAATGCAACAATCCCACCGCTGCCACCAATTGTAGCGGTTTCTTAAGGGCTAAGTCCCCCTATTGATAAAATCGGTTTAACCACCAATGTTCTTGAATGCTGCCACCACCTATTTTTCACATCAAATAGGAAAGTAACTGGATTTCTTGTATCCTTATCTTGACTTCTTCTCCGGAGACGCCGCTACCAACTGGATTCGGATTCTAACCTTTGTCCTTAATATCTTTCACCTGCTGCTTCGCTTTCGTTGTATCAAAATTCTGTCTTCCAGCTTAATTCATTTAGGATGACACACTTTTGTAACCATTCTATACTAATCTTGTTTTGTAACCTTCAGGGTAACACAGTTTCCATCTATTGAACAGTATCACAATAACCAACGTCAAGTCCAATTTTGCAGTTCAACAAATAGAGAATCTCGGTTTATTATTTGATCAATAGAATATATACAGTTCATCTGAAGATTAAATTCCATTCGATGTCATCCGTTGTGAAAGTTAATTTTTATCAACAAATATTCCTGAATTAATTTAACGGTAAATAATTTTCTCACTCTGGACTTCCCTTGGTGACACTTGGTAAGTATGGAGAGATATGGCGAAAATGGTCTGGAAACCTTAATGTCCCTAATTGGTAACCATTTCAATGGTGACAGTTCTGTAAACAGGTAAATGATGACGGAAATTCTGAAGAAATGCTCAAAATGTCAAAATTACAATGTAATCAGGTGCCTGGTTACTTTACTGTAATTAATTATCCAAAGTCTGAGGTTAATTTGGCTTGAAATAGGAAGTACAACTGTTGTAATCCTCTATGGTGACAAATGCTGACGGATGGTGACAAATGGTGACATGTAACCATATGGTGACATGAGGGTTACAAATAATTTCTTGTAATCTTTAGTCCAAATATTTACTTCTTCTATCTGTATTATGATTCTCCATGTTATTTGACTGGCAGGCAGCACTTCTGTGTTGTACCCCGAAGAGACTCCGAGATCGTCTTGCCTATATATACGGTCGAGCTTTCTTTTATAGGTTTTTGGTCGCTAACCATGACGTAAGTTGCTATGGCCTGAAAGCCAGCGTGAATAATAACGAACGTTTTGATTGGCCGAAATAATAAAATTACGTCACATAACTTTCAAAAGGCGGCGGACATGCAATGTGTGCAGTCGACAACTTTGATAGAAAACAGGTGTTTTTAGACGGCCAGAAAGTGATAAATTTTGGAAAATCATATGCCAAGTTATATATGGTTTTGAAGCCCGTATCCTGAACTTGATTACTATGACAATAACTATTGACAAGAACGCTTCCAAACGGACGATGGATCAAATCTCTTGCACCGAAAATCACGCTTGCACGGAAAAGTACAAGACGATAACATGTGAACTTTTCATCTCGCTGTCTGCATCATTTACAGGGAACTTACGGGAAAATTTCTCAAAACAAGCCATAATTCTTACGTCAAGGTAAGCCAAGTATCTATAATTTCATATCATATCAATAATCAGTGCCAAAAATATCTCTAACCATGACCAAATACAATTTTTCCTGAAGTTTCAGACTCGGCGTTCGTTATCACAACAAATGGCGAAGGCACAGAATTGTTGACAATCTCAAGAGTCGGCCAATTATTGAAAAATTCATAACTCGTAAAATACTTGATCTAAAATCTTGACACGTCAAGACAAGATCATCCAGTAGTCTAAGTTCCATGTCCTAAATGAATATTGCCTGATATAAATTACAACAGTTTTAATTTTGCATTTATTTATCGCTAAAAATGACTCTGACACGCATCTTTCCATGCTAACATGTACCGCGAAGTGCTGCAAAATCCGTGTCAACTTCAAAAATCTATATCTCCGAAAATACTGAACCAAAATTGTTGCTAGTTCAGGACAATGTTCCCTAACATGTGTACTTCCTACTTCTAGCGGGAATTGTCGTTATAAATTTTATAAATCAGTTAAACTTACAATTTAGTTCGGTGGGGGTCCAAAGAGTTGCTGACTCCAATGCGTTCGACGTAGCGCGTGCAGTAGTCGGCAAAACAACCCGAGATCAAAGAAGAGTGCTAAAAATAGATGGGGGTCTGGAAGAGGGGATTTGTTTACAATTATCTTTCAACTGTACTATTACTATTTGTCGAGAAGTTCCTAATATGTATATTATTTGGTCATAAGCCAAATATAAACCCATAGATAATGTTTATTATTTACTATAAAATATTATCATCTATTTTCGCCACAGTACGAACTTCCTTTTGTAGGACTGCACACACCCGGTGACTGTACGGGGATCAGATGGAGGAAAAGCTGTTCATACACATCGAAGGAACATATGACGTCTAAAGTTCTCAGCTCGTGAGTTGATGGGAAATAACAGGCACACACATTGGCGGTTGGCCCTGATGGGGGGGGGGGCGCTATTCCTTATTTATGAGAGATGGAAGATATGTAGCTCACATTCATACGCACTTAGGTGGTTAGAATGGATTCACAGTTATTGGCCTCTGTCGATGGAAGATATATAGTTTACACACTGGCGGTTAAAATGGATTCAGTTAGTAGCCTCTGTCGATGGAAGATATTTAGTTCATTCTCTGACTGTTGGCCCTGATATGGGATCATTATTCCTCGTGCACGGGAGGTGGATGATATGCAGTTCACATTCGTACACACTTGGCTATAGGTGGTTGGAATGGATTCACAGTTTTTAGCCTATGTCCATGGAAGATATACAGTTCACAGGTTGAAATGTTCAGCTGGCGCTGATGGAAGATATATAGATCACACACTAAAGGTGGAAGCCGGATGGTATACGGTATGGCTCGTCTGAGATGGTAGCTGATGACTCACGGTATGGATCGTCTGACATGGTAACACACCTATGAATAAATTTTCGAATTTCTGGCTTAATGGAACGATGGAAGTCCAGGATGAGACTCGGACGAGAAAATTGTTAATTTTTTACTGAATCGATAAAAGTTCTGCGAAGACTGGTTCCAAATATAATTTTTGTTATCACCGACTGGATCAGAATGAAACTATGTTTGTTAACTAGATCGAAATAGATGGAAAGTCTGATTCAAGGACTGGATCAGTAAAAACGGTCACTATGAGACTGATGACAGATCTGGTAGTATGGCAATCGCTATCCTAACATCATTTAATCTATGTTTAATGACAATAATTGTCAATTCAATTTCGTTGTCTGAATATACAATGAAACACTGAAAATTACAAGCGTCTAGTCCGTCATTCATAATCCAGCCGTCGTCCATCAGAGAATATCCGCGTCCATAATCCAAAGACCTATTCCAATTCCATATAACAGTATTAGCACCAAATTCAAAAAGACAATCATAGTATATATAAACATAGGCTTGTTTCCTGCAAGAGAGAAGCGGTCAACAGTTTTCGATGATGCCGGCAAGACATCATGATGTTCCATAATATCAAATCCGTATCGCTGATCAGTGTTCTTAATCCATAATATTCGTTATAGAGTCGTCATCTAAAAAATGATGTATCTCAGCCACACTTTGATTGTGCCTGTTCATATGAGTACCATGAGGAGCTTGAAGTACATTGATTCATACGGCCCCTAGCCCCGGGTTAAGCGGAATTAGACACATGTTACGAAACGCAGCGCCATAGATCGTGCATGCTACGTTCGTATTTTGCTATCAGCATGCGATATGCATCACCAAATTTGAGAAACTTTGAGTGAAGGCGCTTGGTGGAATAGCCCTGTTCTATTAGTTTCTATGATATGTGACGTTTAACATCACATTTAACACAGGATCTAGCAAATGCTACTAAGCGAGATATGTATACGCCATATGCAGGTCCCACTGGAATATTACTATCCAGAAAGGGATAGTTTATGATGTCGGAATTGTAACCATCTCCTTTGTCATAAAGTCGACGAGAGACAACGCCCGCTTCATTTTTATAGAGATAGAGATCTAAATAAGATGTGATTGTAGGGCTATCTGTAGTTTCCTTCAAATCCAGTGAAGGTGGATATATATCCTTCACTGCGTCATTTATATAGCGATTATCCACAGCGAGAAATTCGTCTTTATAGCGTTTGGTGAATGAGAAGGAACAGGCTTTGAATGGATCGGTTTTTGGAAGCGCCTGCATATAGTCATATTCATAAGAGAACAGATACAGTTCAGCCAACAGGGGTCCACAATTAGTACCCATTTGAATACCTATATGCTGCTGATATATTGTGTTGCCAAATTTCACATAGATATTTTTAATGAGAAATTCAATCAACTCTATAAACGTCCCATGAATGATATCTCTTGTATGTAGTCGAGCTAAAGAATGCTTTATGACTTCCGACATTAATATATCTACGATCAGTTTTCTTGAACACAGATACTATTAATGAACTGTTTCGGTCAATAAGGTCCTGATGAGGGATTGTAGTATAGAGAGTCGAATAATCCCATGTGGATACATGTCTGTACGGTATGTGACCGTCAGCATGAAGTTCTTCCGTAAGACTTTTGAGTTTTTCAATATCCACATACATTCAAAGTCATAGTTCTCGGAAATAGTGGCGCAATACCTTTTCCAAAATGCTTTTACCTCCTGAAGGGCCCTCGTCAATAGGGTTGAAAGAAGCTTGGTGGTGCAGCTTCTAGAACCAGCTTTGTATGGTGATTTATGCATTTTGGGAGTCCAGTATATTTTTGGTATGTCGTTATGATTGGTCGGAAGACAAACACCTCATTCCCTGAGAAACTTTTTGCGATCGTTAAATAAATCTTCCAGAGTAAATGCAGTTTGGGATTAAGTAGACGTATTTGATGAAGATATGTCTACACTCAATTCTTTAACCAGCACCTGGTAATAGTAATATTTACATATGAATATTATATTATTCGGACCTTTGTCTGCTGAGACTATGACGAGTTTACTCTGGAGATCTGCTAGAACTTCTTGCGAATTGAGGTTTCGCAGTACTTGTTTTGCTTGGGGAAGAGTACTTCTGTCAATATGGCGGATTGTTCCAACGACCTTGCTCTTGGTGAGGTCCAGCCAATCAGCAAGTACTGTAGGTTCAATTTTTTCTCGCTTAGACCAATCAATAACGTACTGCTCTAATGCAGACATGACTGTCTTCTGGTCGGCCCTCAGATTTATTCTTCTTGGCTCTCTATATTTATGTCCTTTCATCAGGAGTAATTTCAGATCCTTATCACTCATCACCTCAAGGTCACCAGTCACAATATGTTTGCATGGTGTATAGATAAAGTTCGACAATTAAAAAATACGTTACAAAAGATATTTGACATTGTAAACAATAATGATCTGTCTCGCATTTCTGTGCAGACTAAATGTGTAGACCAGACTGACGCGTCAGAATCGAAAATAGGAAAATCTCACCAAAGTACTGATTTTAGGATAATTCAGAGTACAATGGTGACAAGGAAAAATTCAAAAATCAAATGTTTTGGAAGCTATCAAAAACGAGAAACAAACTTACGAAAATTGTAGATAACAGCGGTATTCAGTGAGGGAGAGCACAGCGTGAGAAGTTCAGCGAGGATTCGGTGCAAAAAGAGCAGACGACAGGAGATGCACGTGCCGTGCTGCGGTTGCTATGGTTCTGTCGCGTCATTCAAGGTCATTGACTACGTGGTGTGGTGAGCATAAAAAAAACAGCTGATCTCTTGGCATATACAGATAAGTATAGTAAAAAATTACACTGGACTTATTGAAAGGGAAAAAGAAAAATTAGCGGGAGACTATGGGTATCTATTTATAAATAACATAAGATATAAGATATGTACATCATATATTTATAGACATATACAGACTGACACATGTAACAATAAATTATAACTGTCATATATACATTATCCGTGATTTTATAAATTAAGACTATACTATTCAATAGATATTGATAACAATATTCATGTAGAACAGGCATAAATATTTGGAATAAATTAAACATATAGATATCCATGGTCCTCGGTTTCCGTATGATTTTCTCTAGTTATAGCTTATGTATGTTAATATGCTTAGTTCATGGCACCTTAACTGAGTTATTATGTAGAACTGTAATAGAAATAACTGATAGCAAACTCGTCTAAATATACATCTCGCACAGTTATCCTATTTCCGTATCGACCGTATCAATGCAAATAGTGTATTTGGTTATTCTATCTGAATCAGGACTCTCGTATGACCAGTCTATGAAACAGTAATCTGCGGTCAGATGATATTTGTGTTCAGTGAGTATATTACCGAACTCGGAGAGAAAATCTGGTAATCTAACTTTATAGCTTTCTATACATTCTGTAACTAGCGTTTTTCCCAGATCAGCTCCTACGAAATAATGAAGATCACTGAGGCGTGGTATGCAATTTAGTACCCTAACGTATGGTCTTCGGAATTTACCAAACATGGCTACAAATCTAACTTCGATTCTAATTCCAAATGCTATAGATGGCGCGTATCTCGTAGTCAAGAATCTTCTTCTTATAAATTGATGCGGTTGTAGCCGAAAGTAGGTTGTGGCTGAAAAATGATACCAGATATATCCTAGATGCACTTTAGTTGAAGGGTAACTAGAAATCAGTAAAATATACTGGCGTAGCAAATCACTCCAGACCCACTTTAGCAGATGTATTTGGTCGAGTGGGGGAGGACTGTGTCTAGTTATTTAAGAGAAATTGGTTTGTTGCATAAGTTTCAATGTGTGTATGTTTTGATGTGTTGGATTACTTAGTTATTAACTTGAAAACTTAGAGTTCTGTTTGGTCGTCACTATATAGTTGAAATATTATTGAACGCGACGTTATACCAGATTCTATCTCTCCCTCTCTATCTTCAACAAATATCAAAACGGCAGCGTCCTCACTGGCAAGAGGTTGAAACGATTGAAACGTAAGTGAGATGGTATCTGCCAGATTCTTGATCTCAGAGGCAAGCTCCAATTGTCCAACCTCCAACTTCCCTTGCTTTTCGAGGAGGGCCTTCGTCTCTTCCAGTAATGCGGGCAATAAATCTTCATTTTTTTTTCTTTGTATCTATTTTTTGTCGATCCAATATCAATGCCATTAGTAATACATAGATACGTACACATAAAAAAACTTCAGTGCATGCTGTGAAATCAATCTACATATTGATGTATGTTTTGGGGGCAAATTGATAAGCCCTAATCCTAACAGAATAATACTTCTGTACCAGTTCAAACGATCACTCCGTTTCTGGGGCGCTAAGTGTCGTAGCATGCTGAATCCACCTGTCAATACACACGAGAAAAGCTTTCTGGCCATATTGCTGAAAATATTTGTCTGAAGACTTCGAATTATACTAGAATATTGCCCAAAATATATGGATATCACATATTACATTACAAGGGTTCGGTCCGTCATTCATAATTCAGCTGACGTCCATTGAAGAATATCAGCTTCCATAATCAGTATGGATATTAAACTTGGATTTTCAGAGGGAAAATGCAGAAAACCGGACTAAACTTGGATTTTCAGAAGGAAAATGCAGAAAATCGGACTAGACAGTCCGTCGAATGAGTTGAGATGGGCTAATATGGGTCTTTAGTGGTCATGAAGGATCTCCTCTTGAGATGATGCCATCGAAGAGGCTGACGTGGAATTTTCCACCAGGTTTTAGCGTGAAGTCAGTGTTTCCGCTTTTCAGGTTGCAGGAAAAATCGGTCTACCCCACCCATCACGTGACCTCAATACCCATATCCACGTTACCATAGCAAAGTCTAAGGTCAAAGATGCAATAAACTCCCACGTATTTACATGATGATTTTCGTATGATAGTGTAAGCACCCTCATTATTCGTATATTTTTCTCGTGGATTTTGTCACTCGAGGAAACGCAACAATTTTTTTTTTTTTCAAGAGAACTTTGGTAAATTAGGAACTACGTTGAATATTTCATTCACTGTCCCCTACTATTTAATGTATTAAAACTATAAACTCAAAAAAATCATTTAATATTCCTTTTCTTTGTGGAAGGTTTTCTTCATACGTAATATATCATACGTACTCTTAGTTCGGTTACTTGTATGCTTGAGATCATTATCCGGCATGATTCGCATGTCCTCCGGGTAGACCTCACGAGCGAACGGCAGAAGATTCTGTCCGAGAATTAGCTCGAAACCGGCAAAATTCAAGTAACCTGTAAATATGCAAAGTTGGCAAGCGCCTCTCCTAGAAATTCCCCCCCAAACGTGGAGTGTCAAGGGGTGCTTGGGCTTCCCAACCTTGGCGATAACCGTGTCTTGACCTTTCCGTCTGAACCGTAGTGTCCCACTTCTACAACATTCAATACTGGCCTCATCTGTGAACAGAACAGCTTTAAAATCCTCCCTCTTGACCAAGGACAGCAAACCATCAACAAGAAGTTTGACATTGTTTATAGGTCGAACAAACTGGCAATAACGAGTCACTTTCTTCTCCCAGCCGAGTTTGCTTACCCGTAATCCGAAAACGTCTTTCAACTTAGCCAATATATCCAAAACCATTCTCTGTTCATGTAGATCCAGTGGTCAATGGCATTGCAGTATACCGTTGTTAGGCGCGACTTTCTTCCACGGTGACTGCGAGGTTTGTCCGCTAGTCTGTTTGTAGATCTGCAGATGTGTTGCTATCCATGCGTAAAAAAAACACAATCAAAATGATCGTAAAACCCCGTGCTGACAGTATATATGTACAGTATTTTCCACCATGAGAAAAACATGAAATTATATCCAAAAAATTTGATTACAATTCTTCAATTGGAATTGTATTCACACAAATGTACGTTGAAGCATGCAGCACATCCTTGTTTTGCGGCGTTTTACGCACACATTTACGAATTTTTCGTGACAAGCGAAAAAATGAAAATAATAATTTGGATAACCTAACACTCCTATTACCCGCCTCATTGGGTACTGGTATCAGATTGTTATGCATACAAATACATCGCCGGAAGTGCCAAAAAGAAAACCATATTTGCCAATTTAGTAAATTTTAACATTATATTGAATATTCAAGTGGCATATTAAAATGGGTCTGGTAAAGCAGATTTCCAGTAGGTTGAAATAACCATGCGCGCAGATTTATGAGTTCAGTAGTTACTCACAACCAGGGCATAACGGTACATTCTAGCTGCTCTCGACAGTGATATTTAGTTACTGACAAAAAATGTCTGTCAAACCGTCGATTCGTTAAATGTTATTCATGAAGATTTAAAAGGAGGGTCTTGAATCACGAGCGCCTGGATGGAGATCGATGTTAGCCAAAGCAGACGCAGCTGTGTTCCTGTGTTCAGACACCGCAACAATGATTCGATGGACTTGATCGCCCCTTCGCTCCATAAAGGCACGTTCCTGTTTGGGGTAGTAGAACAGTTGGAGCTGTATGACACTCGCCTGTACGACCCGAGTTCGGATTTGTATACTACTAGGAGGCCGTGCGCGCCTACACAGTCTACCTATCTATGAAGGTGAATGCCGGACTCTAGCGGTCCCATATAATGAAACCTTCATAATGCTACCATACTTACCTTGACGAACCTATTTGGGCTTTGTATACTATCTGGAGGCTGTGCGCGCATGCTCAGTTGGCCTAACTACTCTGGAGAAATTCTCTGTAGAAGTGCCGGTTGCATCCGTTACAGGCGTTGTTGTCTTCTCTGATGTCTTTCTGCTCTTCTGCAAAAAGCAAATAATAATAATAATAGAAATATATCAGTGTGTTTTTATTGAACGTATATGCGACTATTCATTATGAGATTATCTCAACTTATGAAGATGGGTACCAGTTTGTTAAGTTTTATGGCGTATACTCTTACCCCTGTCGCCTCTGTGGGAGTGCTGGTTGCAGCCGTTACAGGCGTTGTCTTTGATGTTTTTCTGGTCTGCAAAAAGCAAATAATAATAATAATAATAGAAATATATCAGTGTGTTTTTATTGAACGTATATGCGACTATTCATTGTGAGATTATCTCAAGTGATGAAGATGGGTACCGGTATGTTAAGTTTTATGTTTATTCGACATTATAACCATTCCAAGTCTGCTCTTTTCCCCTCTTGTTATTTTGGGGTTCCGTTTGTGTTCGGTGACCAGCTTTCCTTTTCTGCAAAGTTAAAATCAATACAACTATTTTAGAACAAAAGAAGGCACCTAATCTTGAAATTGAATGAATAACCGTAAAATTCAATTATTATGTACTTACAATATGTATCTGCAAATACATATCAATTGTGTACACATCACGTATAGCTTCTGGAGAATATTAGCACTTCCCATGCATAAGAGAAGCAGTGGGTTCGATTCTCGATAAAATGGCAGCATTAGATCTGCTCTGTTACAAGTAGGTTCCCCCTGCCCCCCCCCCCTTCCCTGTCGTGATATAACTGAAAAAATGTTGAAAGCGACGTTAAACCCTATTCACTCACTCACTCACTCGATTCTCGCTAACCTTTAAATTATTCTTTATGTCAAAAATTCAGTTCTACTGTTACTACGAATGAAGTTTCTTACCCTATCCACACCAGTACCACCCTTTGGCCAGGTCCCTCTCGTTTCTTTTGGCTTTTGTGTACTCTGTTAAATTTCATAAATGCATTAAAGTTAGGTTAATCCATTTTGTTGGGTTCATTTTAATTATGCCTACAAACTGACGGCTGCATGGATATGCTAAAGTTTATCACAATATTTATATACGTAATCAGTCTCCTCGAATTTCGGATATATTTATGCGTTAACCTACCGCCAAAGAACAAAATTCAGCACAATTATGGGATCCCCCATCAGTGCCGTCAATTATCATAACATGGGTAAATACAAGATGGACATGTTCGAAAATTGTATTTGTATGCATACCTCGTCTGCGATGCTTTCATCATCTGGTCGGATTTCCTTCAATAAAGAAAAAAAATATATTTTATCCATTTCAAGTTTATACCCTAAACATTCTTATAATTCCAACGCTTTAAAAATAGTATATCATGTTTATTTTCTAAACTCCATGTTTACGGTATATTTACTACTTTAAGGGAAATTGAATTGAGATATGTGAAGAAGTCTCAGATGGGGCTTCTATCGGAGTAACCACTTGGACAGCCTGACCGGTTACGGAACTATTGTTCCTTCATCAGAGGCAGTGATTGATCTCAGTTGAAAAAGCTCCCGCTATTTATAGGTAGTGATCCGGCCGGAGTAAAATGACATCATTTGATTGGATGGCTGGTGGACCAGATTTTTGCCGGATTAGGGTGCCGGATTGTAAATGTCGATCCGGTGGGTTGATCCGGGTGTATTTGGGGTAGCCTGTGGGAGCCGGATCGAAGTGCCGGATCGGGGTGTCGATCCGGGACTATGATCCGGGTGTATATAAGTAGCCTGTAGGGGCCGGATCGAAGTGCCGGATCGGAGTGTCGATCCGGGACTATGATCCGGGTGAGGGCGATGATGATGTGTGCTCCGTGACTGGACTTCATAGCTTGAAGTCTGATCCAGGACAATGATCAGGTTGCATGGCAGTGTGCCTGGGAGGACCGTAGAGTGGTGTGGATCCGGGTGTGTGATCCGGGAGTGGCGTGATGGGGTTTCTAACATGAGGAACTGGCAGCTTCTCAACTGTCAAACGACAATATTGGTAGGCGTGTTTGTCCCAATATGGTCAGGATAGTGTATATGTAATTGACATGGGGGGCGAGAATAGACTGTTGTCTGCCGCGGAGGACAGGGAGGTAGATTATAGTCAGTTGGAACTAGTAGCGGGGAGAGTTTCTTTTTGTGAGGATCCTGCAAATTAGCAGTATCAGGAACAAGTAAGGTTGTTCGGGGGAGATCTGGAGTAGGCAAGATTGCGTACGAGTGTTGGCGCGGCGGTAATGACAAACAGAACAATGCTGCCGGGGTGGCAGTAAGGGGATAACAATCAACGAGGTAAGAAGGTAAACAAGACAAGATGAGTGTGTCGATTAATATGGAAGATGTATTGACTTATATAATTGATACAGGTCAATTAAAGTAATGCCGTCTGTTCGACGGGCAATAGTGCAAGACTTAACCAGTGTTTTTGAGGATACGTTCGTGGTAGAGGCTGTGGTCCGAGGGGCCTGCGGGAGGCGTGACGGCTGAGTTGGCCAAGTTCCAGTTGATGTCTGGAATCGGTGATGTCCGAGGGGTGATGGGACTCAGGCGGCGTTTGCTGTCAAAGGTCGGTGAGACCGGAGTGAGTCCCCCGATGGAGTTGATTGCCTCACCAATGATGTCCTTCTTCGGAATCTTGGAAGTCGGTGCCGCCAAGAGTGGAGGGGCCAGATAGACCCGGCTCTCTGTTGAGCCTGTCGATATTGAAGACATCTTCTGCAGCTCGGCGAGGATCGCACATTTTGTTCGATGTTTGGTCAAATCCTCGTTGCGGCTATAGGTACGACCGCAGTCACAGGAGAAGTAGTGTCCCTCGTGCGAGTTTCTCATATGGCGTGTCAGATTGCTTTTTACCGTGAACGTTTTGTCACACGACAACCAGATGAACAACATTGTGTGATATCTGCAGCCAGTGGATTGTGGAGTTGATTGTCGCGCCTCACATAGAAACGACGTTGTTCAGGAGACGGGTTTTGTCCGCTAACGTCACGTCACTGATGCAGTGACTGGTATGTGGCGTGGTGACGTTACGTATTGTTGCGTAGCGTTAGTGTGTTCTTGCTGCTTCACTGGTTTGTGAGGTAGTTTAGTCTTACCGGAGTGGTATGTTTACTCATATGAGTGGTATGGACGGATGGGGGAGAGGACTAGGTGCTCGAAGTCATCCGCTCTGACCCTGACAACCGTCTTGTTAGTGATACCCTCCGACACAAGAGAGAGGTATATTGGATGAACCAACTCCACACTAAGGTACCCACTGGCATTAACGAGATAGACTAAGTGTTTCTCGTACAACCCCCTTTCACTTACAATCTATTCTTCAGAATTGGTACATTTGATGTGCATATCGCTGGCGGAGTTCAGCTTATTGCTCAAGGTTGTTCATATTTTAACAATACTGCTTCTCTAGTTATTCTAGCATCACTTAAAGTTACCTGGGGGACTGCTGGTACTGCTACATCCAGCAGACCCGTTTCTATTGATCATCTCTTGTACGATGGCTAGATTTCTAGCTGATGTTGTCCATTCCTCATCGGCCTTCTCCACAGTTTCTTTATCTGAAATAAAATGATGTATTAAGTCAGTAGACAAGTAAAGGGGAACATGGGTGTAATAATCGGATGAGATAAGGGTTATGAATGCCATATTACTGCTGTGTTCCTCGCATTGCAAGTACTACAAAACGTTTTATTGTCAATTATGTAGATAGCAAACAGACAGTTCTGAAAACATGGACGCTTTACTTGCCTGATTTGCTATTTTGTATTGGGTTTTTTTATACGCCAATAATGCGGACGTATTATGTGGTGGCGGTTTCCGTCCGTGTGTCCGTCCCTCGTGTCCGGTCTACATCTGGGACTACAGTTTTCAATCCACAGTTGCAATTTTTTGTGAGTGGATACACTAGGTGGACGCAATGTGTCGCGTACCAAAATGGAGGCCGAGGTCAGAGGTGAAATGTCACCGTTGCCTAAAAATCAGGAAATAATTGATTATTGACACTTTTCTATCCACAGTTCTAATTTTTGGTGAGTGGATTGCCTGGTGCGCGGGGAGGCATGTGTTGCAGTGCAAATGTAGGTCGAGGTCAGCGGTCAAAGGTCAGTGTCACTGAAATAATAGGAAATCCTTAAAAATGTAAAATTGTTTGTGAGTGGATTCAATAGGGGGAAATGAAGCGTCGCATACCAAAAACTAGGTTAAAGTCGAAGGTCAAAGGTCACTGTGACCCAACATACGAAATCATTAAAAGTCACATTTTCATATGCCTGTGTTAGACGAGGTCATGTAATGCGATGTTGCATTCTGTCTATTCGTCCATTAACATTGGTTGTCCAACTTATCTCTAAGTTTCAAGGTATGGATTGGTACCAAACTTGGGGTATACCTTACTCGCATGGCAAAGAGGAGCCATTTTCAATTTGAGATCAGCTTGTCAAAGGTCAAGGTCACAATCCCCCGAAACTTAACCAAGTTCAGCTGACTATATGTGTTAGGTTGCAACATTCAGAGTGGTTTTTCCTACATGTATGTGGCATTTGTCCTGTGAAGTTGTCTCCCATGTTTGATAAATGTAAGAAACAGCTACATTTAGTTAAACCGTTTTGAAATAAAACCCTCATATTTACTAATTTAACGGGAATTGGAGACCTGTATGAACTTTATACGTGTTTATTAACTCAAGAACAAGGGTTTTCTTCACATTTTTCTTCCTTCTTGAAAATTTGTCTCGTCTCAAAGTAATCCATTTGAAGGTAAACTACTATTTTATTCTGTTTGACTATTGTCGATTTCAGTGTGGGATATGTGAGGTCTCGGACATTGTTTCAAGGTCACCTAGCTATCAACAGTTAAGCTCATTTTAGTTTATCATTCAATGTAAAATGTGATATACATGTATGTTACATTCTCAGAGACACAAAATCGTAGACCTTTCTCTGGATTGCTAGCTATCAATTGGGATCAAGGCCATTGAATAACCTTGAAATTCGGACAAGTTGAATTCCAGATATACGGACGTATATTGAAGCGCCTTGGGCTCTTGTTATGCCTTCGCCTGCAAAGTAGGCTGGGAGGAACAAAGTATTTACTCTGTCCGTCTGTCTATTTTTCCGTCTGGATTGTATCGCTGTCTGCCTGTCTGTCTGTGTTCCACACCCACATGCTCTAGAGATGGCACTGCTGAGAATAAATACTAATGTTGTCAAATTCATGACGTTTTAAACTGTCCTCCTCGCCATCATGTATGACACTCAAGAATAATCTCTATAGTCGTATAGAGTGGGGTTTTATTTGCGGAGGATCATATATGTTATATATTTGGGGAGGATCATATATGTACGCGCCGGATTTTGTGTCCAATGTAATCAGACAGTTTAAGAGATTATAAAGACCAACGGGAGAATGAGTGGTGTAGAAAATTGTTTGCATTCTTGTATGTACTTTCCAATAACTAATGCAAGAATTACACGTATACTCCTTCATATACACAGAGAATTCTAAGTTTGATTTTACACTCTATTGTGTATTAATTATATGCACATATACTCGCATTGATAGTTTTACAATACACACGAACCTCCAACCCAAAGGATCTCCACGAGCCACTGATCATTTTTCCGATTTTAGCATTCGCCGGATTGGGAGGGGATCGTTAGGTTTATCAGTGGAAACTGGTTTTTCACAAATCGCCGTGGCCCCGTCATGGTCGAATAGAAGAAGCCATCCTGCATGTTTAAAAGGGCGAAGGGTTAGAACTGCCAAGACAATTTGCTTATCCCTTCTGTAGTTTATATAAAAAAGCAAATACGTTGATGTATTTTCATATATTTTCCATCTTACTTTCAGTTACGCTGAAAAAATTAATTCTATATATGAACCTACAATAGCATAGAAATTTATTTTATACTTCGGTTATGTTGATAAGGATGACCGAATGCTGAATATGAATACTTCATCTGTGCGAAACGCAACAAATATTGTTTTTCCAAGGGAACTTTGGTAAATTGGTCACTACGTTTAATGTATTAAAAATCTAAACTCGAGAAAAAAAAAATCTTTTTAATCATTAATATTCCTTTTCTTCATGGAAGGTTTTCTTTGGCTTCTCACCAATACAAAATATATCATACGTACTCTTGGTTCGGTTAGTTTTATGAGTGGGATCATTATCCTGCATGAATCGCATGCCCTCCGGGTAAACCTCACGAGCGAACGGCAGAAGGTTCTGTTCAAGAATTAGTTTGAAACCGGTAGAATTCAAGTAACCTGCAAAGTTGGCAATCACCTCGCCAAGAAATTCCTCCCCAAACGTGGATTTTGAATGGGTGCTTGGGCTTCCCAACCTTGGCGATAACCGTGTCTTCACCCTTCCGTCTGAACCGTAGTGTCCCTCTTCTACAACATTCAATACTAGCCTCATCTGTGAACAGAACATCTTTAAAATCCACCTTCTTGACCAGGCACAGCGAACGATAAACAAGACGTTTGACTTTGTTTATAGGTCGAATAAACTGGCAATAACGAGTCACTTTCTTCTCCCAGCCGAGCTTCTTCAACAATGTTCTAATGGACGCCTTGCTTACCCATAATCCGAAAACGTCTTCCAACTTAGCCAAAAACCGTTAGTTCTCTGTTCACGTAGATCCAGTGGTCGATGGCATTGTAGTGAACCGTTAGGCGCGACTTTCTTCCACTGCGAGGTTTGCCTGCTAGGCTGTTTGTAGATCTGCAGATGTGTTGTTATCCATGCGTAAAAAAACACACAATCAAATTGATCGTAAAGCCCCGAGTTGACAGTATATATAATTATTATGTACAATATTTTCCACCATGAGAAAAACACCAAATTATAAAAAAAAATTGATTACAGTTCTTCAATTGGAATAAAAACAAATGTTTTCAACAACATTTGTGGTTTTATTTACACAAATGTACGGTGAAGCGTGCAGCACATCCTTGCTTTGGTGTGTTTTGCGCACACCTTTACGAATTTTGCGTGACAAACAAAAAAATGAAAAGAATAATTTGGATAACGTAACACTCCTATCACCCGCCTCATTGGGTAGTGGTATCAGATTGTCATGCCTGGATTCGATGCATACGAATACATCGCCGGAAGTGCCGCTAAGAAAATCATATTAGCCTATTTAGTAAATTTTAACATTATATTGAATATTCAAGTGGTTGATGATTAAAATGGGTCTCGTAAAACAGATTTCCAGTAGGTTGAAATAACCATGCGCGCAGATTTATGAGTTCAGTAGTTACTCACAGCCAGCGCATAACGGTACATTCTAGCTGCTCACGACAGTGACATTTAGTTACTGACAAAAAATATCAAACCATCGAGTCATTAAATGTTATTCATCAAGATTTAAAAGGAGGGTCTTGAATCACGAGCGCATGGATTGAGATCGATGTTAGCCAAAGTGAACGCAGCTGTGTTCCTCTGTTCAGACTCGGCAACAATGATTCGATGGACCTGATCGCCCCTTCGCTCCATAAAGTCACGTTCCTGTTTGGGGTAGTAGAATAGTTGGAGCTGTAGGACACTCGCCTGTGCGACCCGAGTTCGGATTTGTATACTACTAGGAGGCCGTGCGCACCTACACAGTCTACCTATCTATGAAGGTGAATGCCGGAGTCTAGCGGTCCCATATAATGAAACCTTCATAATGCTACCATACTTACCTTGACGAACCTATTTGGGCTTTGTATACTATCTGGAGGCTGTGCGCGCATGCTCAGTTGGCCTAACTACTCTGGAGAAATTCTCTGTAGAAGTGCCGGTTGCATCCGTTACAGGCGTTGTTGTCTTCTCTGGTGTCTTTCTGCTCTTCTGCAAAAAGCAAATAATAATAATAATAATAGAAATATATCAGTGTGTTTTTATTGAACGGATATGCGACTATTCATTATGAGATTATCTCAACTGATGAAGATGGGTACCGGTATGTTAAGTTTTATGGCGTATACTCTTACCCCTGTCGCCTCTGTGGAAGTGCTGGTTGCAGCCGTTACAGTCGTTGTCTTTGATGTTTTTCTGGTCTTCTGCAAGAAGCAAATAATAATAATAATAGAAATATATCAGTGTGTTTTTATTGAACGTATATGCGACTATTCATTGTGAGATTATCTCAAGTGATGAAGATGGGTACCGGTATGTTAAGTTTTATGTTTATTCGACATTATAACCATTCCAAGTGTGCTCTTTTCCCCTCTTCTTATTATGGGGTTCCGGTTGTGTTCCGTCACCAGCTTTCCTTTTCTGCAAAGTCAAAATCAATACAACTATTTTAGAACAAAGGAAGTTACCCAATCTTGAAATTGAATGAATAACCATAAAATACAGATATTATGTACTTACAATATGTATCTGCAGATACATATCAATTTTGTACACATCACGTATAGTTTCTGGAGAATATTAACACTTCCCATGCATAAGAGAAGCAGTGGGTTCGATTCTCGCTAACCTTTAAATTATTCTTTATGTCAAAAATTCAGTTCTACTGTTACTACGAATGAAAAGGTTCTTACCCTATTCCCACCAGTACCACCCTTTGGCCAGGTCCCTTTACTATGTCTATATATTCACGTATCGATCTATATGTTCATTAATGTTCTGGTCCGTTTATATTTCTCCTGCCTGCCGTTCACTCAGTAGCCAGAGGCTGCACCGTCCCTGTACACTACTTGCGGCACGACCTTCTTCAAATGACTGATGAACTGTTGGCAGATGTTCAGCGTGACCCCCTTTGCAGAATTCCCGGATCTCCGTAACCAGTTCCTCCTTCACTTTGGGCCGCACCCGTTTGCCAGATGACGTTTTAGCAAAGACCAGACCATCTCAATTGGGTTCATGTCTGGGGACTCTGGAGGTGTGCGCCAATGGTGGATGTCATTGGCCTTCAGATTGGGTTCATATCTGGGAACTCTGGTGGTGTGCGCCAATGGTGGATGTCATTGGCCTTCAGTTAGTCTGAAAACATAATACAACAGCCTAGGACATAATATGACGAGATACACGGAATACTACAACACTGGACGCAGTTCTCGGATTTCAAATAGAACCAAATCATAGAAATAGGAATTCATAGAAATTTGAATGCCGCGTAGGTTTCATTTCATAAATATTCAACATAATTTCAATAGTATATGGCAAAAAAAAAAATAATTGACAATACATTGCATTGACGGACGATGACAAGAAATATTTATTAAATGCGGATTCTCCTGCTTTAGGATATTCGAGTTTGATTCTTGTGTAATGATTATTTCATTCCTATTTTTCAAGATTTCAATTCAAGCTCGCATAGAAATCTATTTTCATACTTCGGTTATGTTGAAAAGGATGACCGAATGCTGAATATGAATACTTCATCTGTGCGAAACGCAACAAATATTGTTTTTTTCAAGGGAACTTTGGTAACTACGTTGAATATTTTATTTACTGTCCCCTACTATTGAATGTATTAAAACTCTAAACTCAAGAAAAAAAGTTCTTTTTAATCATTAATATTCCTTTTCTTCATGGAATGTTTTCTTTGGCTTCTCACTAATACAAAATATATCATACGTACTCTTGGTTCGGTTACTTGTATGCGTGGAATCATTATCCTGCATGAATCGCATGCCCTCCGGGTAAACCTCATGAGCGAACGGCAGAAGGTTCTGTTCAAGAATTAGCTTGAAACCGGCAGAATTCAAGTAACCTGTAAATATGCAAAGTTGGCAAGCGCCTCGCCAAGAAATTTCTCCCCAAACGTGGACTTTGAATTGGTGCTTGGGCTTCCCAACCTTGGCGATAACCGTGTCTTCACCCTTCCATCTGAACCGTAGCGTCCCACTTCTACAACATGCAATACTGGCCACATCTGTGAACAGAACATCTTTAACATCCTCCATCTTGACCAGGCACAGCAAACCATTAACAAGATGTTCGACTTTGTTTACAGGTCGAACAAACTGGCAAGATCGAGTCAATTTTTTCTCCCAGCCGAGCTTCTTTAACGATGTTCTAATGGACACGTTGCTTACCCGTAATCCGAAAACGTGGATTAGGTACAAGGGGAGAGTGGTGAACCAGTACAGTAGGAGAGCCTGGGGTGACCAAAGGATTCTTCTGGATGGTGCCTGACCGGTTTCGATCTGGTGTGGATCTCATTAGAGGCTTGAAGATGGTGACGTGAAACGTATAGTTGAAGGATTAAATCAATCGATTAGGTGGATTGATTCAGCTCAGAGTAGTACTTCTCGTTGTGTATTATAGTTGTATATGACGGATTGACAAGTTGAAGAATCTGATGAGTTGCTATTGGATTTATCCAAACTATGATATATACATGAAGACAATATAGCATACGTCTAGCACGTATGAACAACTGAATGCAACTGAATTGATATTGACAGTTAAAGCGTTTTAGTTTCCAACAGCACATGCAGTCTGGAACGTTACGCATAATAGAATCAGATTACGTTATCATAGCGTCATAAAGATATACCACAGACATGACGTCATTACGTTATAAGGTAGAACGTTATATTGACGACGTTACGGTATAATAATATCCATTATTCTAGATGACGTTATTATAAAGTTCATGTTTGTCGATACTCGTCGACATTCTGGGGGCGCGAAAGAGATACGTATTTTATACGTATTAAAGTCATTAACATGTTGACGTGTGAAGAAAATATGCGTAAAACAATAATATGCATTATTTGGCGCTAGCACAAATATCAGTTCATATATTTGTATGTCCAATACGTTCAATTACAGTTTAAGAACTTATGGCGTTAATAATACGAATTTTACGTATACTGTAGTATCAGTTTCATTAACTGATTAGTATCAAATGTCATTTTGTCCACCCTTTAATGCGTTCCTTAGCCTTGATGGCTGCAACTCGTTTTGGTAGAGTATCTACTGACGACAGTAGTTTACTGTTATGTGTAACTTCTAAAGGAAACAGTTTCACTATCGGACGATTCGTTTGTCCTACACTTGTTCGAATTTTGGCTGAACGAACAAGCCCATCATTACCCGTGTTCAGTTCCTCAACAACAGCTAATTTCCACATTACACGAGGAGAATGATTTTCATGAATCTGGACAACATCACCGACTTGAATCACTTGATTGTTATTGCCAGATGTACGGTGGAATTCCCTAAGGGAAGTTAGATATTCAAGTTTCCATCTGGACCAAAACCTTTGAATAAGTAATGCTTGTAGTTTGACTCGTTTGTTGATTGTAGTATGATCACCAAAGTCTGGTTCACGGAGTTCATCATTCTCAACGGGAGGATAAGGTAATGAAGTTATTCTTCTTCCGTATAGAATATGTGAAGGAGTCAAGGGTTCCGCATCTCCTATATCTGTAGACATATATGTAAGAGGTCTGTCGTTGATTACAGCTTCGATTTCAGTAACAATAGTTTGAAGCATTTCCAAACTGATGTGAGTTCGACCGAGAACCTTTTTCAGACAGTTCTTTGTCAGTCCTATTAGACGTTCCCACCAACCTCCATACCATGGTGCTCGTTTAGGTATGAATTGCCAATCTGTACCACGGTTGCTGAGTGACTGTTTCAGTGACGGAGATTGAAGCAAACGAGATAGAGTTTCTGAAGCAGCTAGATAAGTTGATGCATTATCCGAAATCATAATCCTAGGTAGAGATTTACGGCTTACAAAACGTCGAAACGCTCGTAAGAAGGAATCTTCTCGTAGGTCGGGAACAACTTCCAGATGAACTGCTCTTGTCGATGCACACGTAAAGAGACATATGTATGCCTTAGATTCGGATCCATCAGTGTTTGTAACGTATAATGCTCCAGTGAAATCTACTCCTGTAACACTGAATGGTGGTGATTCTTGTAATCTGATTTTCGGAAGAGGAGGTGGGTCCGGAGCCGAGCACGGTCTTCCGATAACTTTGCGACAAGTTACACATCTGCGTAGTATCCGTTTGACACATTGTCGAATTGAAGGAATCCAGAATGTTTGACGGATAAGAGTCACTGTAGAATTCAGACCCGCATGTAATTGACTGACGTGGGCATCCATCACTATCAAGGTAGTAAGTTCATGATGGGTGGGTAACAGGTATGGGAATTTGGCTTCTTCTCTCACTGGCGCATTATGAATTCTCCCGCCGCAACGAATTGTTCCGTCTTTGTCGATGAATAATCTGAGTTGTCTTACAAGCTGAAGACGATTTGGACAGTCTGATCGCATACTGGCTATTTCTGCTTGGTACGATTTCTTCTGACAGTCCAATATCCATGTTTTCCCGGCAAGCTGCAAATCAGTAGTAGTTAGTGGACCTGACTTTCTCTTAGTTTTGGCAGACTTACAGTTGGAGATGAAACGTTGAACGTTTGCTGTGACGTGGAGCAAACGAGTGTAAGAACTGAAATTTTTAACATCAATCAATTTGTGTATACCTGTTGAATTCCGTGTTGATATTTCAGGAGATGACTTGACTTCGGACTCGTTAGGATCGGTAACTTCTATCGTCGACAGGGTCGTCACCTCTTCTGGATGCCATATGGGCCATTGAGTACTGTCACTGAGCCATTTTGGTCCGTTGAACCACAAAGTACTGTCTTTGAAATCTGTTGCTGTTATTCCACGTGTTAACAAATCGGCTGGGTTGGAATCTGTTGGACAATATCTCCAAGTATGTGACTGCGTCAGTTCGTGAATTTCCTTCACTCTGTTTGCGATGAAACATTTCTTGTGTTGTTTGGAAGATAGCATCCAATGCAGAGTGATTTGACTGTCTGACCAAAATGTAATATCTGTGGTGTCAATAACTGATATGACGTGGTTGGCTAAGCGCGATCCAACAACTGCAGCCATTAACTCTAGCTGGGGCAGAGTTATTTTCTTCAATGGAGCAACTCTGTTTTTGGCTATCACTAATCTGGTTTGTATTCCATCGGAAATGTAGACAGCTGCGCCGTATGCCTTTGGACTGGCATCACAAAAGACGTGTAATGAAATTTTCTTTTCTGTGGCTTCTCACCAATACAAAATATATCATACGTACTCTTGGTTCGGTTACTTGTATGCTTGGGATCATTATCCTGCATGAATCGCATGCCCTCCGGGTAGACCTCGCGAGCGAACGGCTGAAGGTTCTGTTCACGAATTAGCTCGAAAATTCCTCTCCAAACGTGGACTTTGAAGGTGTGCTTGGGCTTCCCAGCCTTGGCGATAACCGTGTCTTCACCCTTCCGTCTGAACCATAGTGTCCCACTTCGACAACATTCAATACTGGCTTCATCTGTGAACAGAACATCTTTAAAATCCTCCCTCTTGACCAGGCACAGCAAACCATAAACAAGACGTTTGACTTTGTTTATAGGTCGAACAAACTGGCAATAACGAGTCACTTGCTTCTCCCACAGGAGCTTCTTCAACAATGTTCTCATGGACGCCTTGCTTACCCGTAATCCGAAAACGTCTTCCAACTTAGCCAGTATATCCAAAACTGTTAGTTCTCTGTTCATGTAGATCCAGTGGTTGATGGCTTTGTAGTGTAACGTTGTTAGGCGCGACTTTCTTCCACTGTGAGGTTTTTCCACTAGGTTGTTTGTGGATCTGCAGATGTGCTGTTATCAAAAAAACTAACAATCAAAATGATCGTAATATTCAATTGGAATAAAATAAAATGTTTTCAACAACATTTGGGGTTGTATTTACACAAATGTACGTTGAGGCGTGCAACATTCCTATCACCCGCGTCATTGTGTAGTGGTATCAGATTGTTATGCCTGGATTCGATGCATACGAATACATCGCCGGAAGTGCCACAAAGAAAACCATATTAGCCAATTTAGTAAATTTTAACATTATATTGAATACTCAAGTGGCAACTCTGTTGATTGATGATTAAAATGGGTCTCGTAAAACAGGTTTTCAGTAGGTTGAAATAACCATGCGCGCAGATTTATGAATTCAGTAATTGTTCACAACCAGGGCATAACGGCACATTCTAGCTGCTCTCGACAGTGACATTTAGTTACTGACAAAAATATCTCTGTCAAACCGTCGAGTCATTAAATGTTATTCATAAAGATTTAAAAGGAGGGTCTTGAATCACGAGCGCCTGGATTGAGATCGATGTTAGCCAAAGTGAACGCAGCTGTGTTCCTCTGTTCAGACTCAGCAACAATGATTCGATGGACCTGATCGCCCCTTCGCTCCATAAGCTCACATTCCTTTTTGGGGTAATAGAATAGTTGTAGCTGTATGACACTCGCCTGTACGACTTGAGTTGCGATTTGTATACTACTAGGAGGCCTTGCGCACCTACACATATAATAATGAAAACCTTCATATGCTACCATACTTACCTTGACGAACCTATTTGGAATTTGTATACTATCTGGAGGCTGTGCGCGCCTGCTCAGTTGGCCTAACTACACTGGATAGATTTTCTGTAGAAGTGCCGGTTGCATCCGTTACAGGCGTTGTTGTCTTCTCTGATGTCTTTCAGGTCTTCTGCAAAAAGCAAATAATAATAATAGAAATATATCAGTGTGTTTTGATTGAACGTATATGTGACTATTCATTATGAGATTATCTCAATTGATGAAGATGGGTACCGGTATGTTAGGTTTTATGTTTATTCGACATTATAACCATTCCAAGTGTGCTCTTATCCCCCACCCCCTCCCCCCCAGTGTCTTTTCCCCTCTTCTTATTTTGGAGTTCCGGTTGTGTTCCGTCACCAGCTTTCCTTTTCTGCAAAGTTAAAATCAATACAACTATTTTAGAACAAAAGAAGTCACCCAATCTTGAAATTGAATGAATAACCATAAAATTCAGGTATTATGTACAATATGTATCTGCAAATACAGATCAATTTTGTACACATCACGTATAGTTTCTGGAGAGTATTAGCACTTCCCATGCATAAGAGAAGCAGTGAGGTCGATTCTGGCTAACGTTTAAATTATTCTTTGTCAAAAATTCAGTTCTACTGTTACTACGAATGAAAAGGTTCTTACCCTATTCCCACCAGAACCACCCTTTGGCATTTCAGGTCCCTTTCCTCTCGTTTCTTTTGGCTTTTGTGTACCCTGTTAAATTTCAAAAAATGTATTAAAGTTGGGTTAATCCATTTTGTTGGGTTCATTTTAATTATCCCTACAAATTGACGGCTGCATGGATATGCTAAAGTTTATCACAATATTTAGATACGTAATCATTCTCTTCGAATTTCTGATATATTTATGGGTTAACCTACCGCCAAAGAACAAAATTCAGCACAATTATATGGGATCCTCCATCAGTGCCGTCAGTTAACATAACATGGGTAGATACAAGATGGACATGTTCGAAAATTGTATTTGTATGCATACCTCTTCTGCGATGCTTTCAGCAACTGGTCTGATTTCCTTCAATAAAGAAAAAAAAAATATATTTTATCCATTTCAAGTTTATATCCTAAACATTCTTATAATTCAAACGCCTTAAAAATAGTATATCATGTTTATTTTCTAAACTCCATGCTTAGGATATATTTACTACTTTAAGTGAAATTGAAGGCGTTTAGGACTATTCTTCAGAATTGGTACATTTGATGTGCATATCGCTTGCGCAGTTCTGCATATTGCTCAAGGTTGTTCAGATTTTAACAATACTGCTTCTCTAGATATTCTAGCATCACTACTACATCCAGCAGACCCCCTTGTATCAGCTCCCCCTGCACGTTTCTATTGATCATCTCTTGTACAATGGCTAGATTTCTAGCTGATGTTCCAATCTGGGCATGTCTACGAACATTTTCCATTCTTTTTCGTGTAACAAACCCTGCAACACCAAAATATAGGTTTGTAAAATACTGGAGGTATTGTTGTGCACTTCCCCATCCACCAGTGAAGTAGTGCATGTGGATTGGAATATTATGAAGGGGCATACAACGTAGAAGTGCTAATGTATCTTCCTCCGTTTTCCTATAGTGCACGACAATAGGTAGCTGCGTCTGTTGGGCTAAACGCGAGCGGGCAGCAAACACATATTTGTCCCAACATTTGTCCCGTCCAAGCCCGACTCACCAACAGCTACTACACGGGGATGATCTATCAGACTTTTCAGCCGACTGAGCATATGTTGATCATAATGATCAGCAAATTTAGGATGGATTCCAACAGATGCCCAGACAGCAGGATGCTTAACAATACTGTCCAAGGATGAGTGAAGCCAGGAGTGAACAAAGTTTGCCGCATACCCCTTGAACTGTATTGGTAACTGGAAGTCTGAAAGGGAAGCGCCATGCTCAGAGTGGATCAGGTCTAAGTCACAACGTGAGTCAACTAGAGCTACACAGAGATAAGTGAATCTTGAACTTACTGAACGTGACATTAAACCTTAATTCTCTCTCTCTCTCTCTCTACTTGCAACATCTGGTATGACACTAAGACTGTCCCCACTAAGACTGTCCCAGCACACATTTGGTGGCTGTGCTGGAAACATTATCTGAAAGAGAATAAAAATAAACTTTAATAATTAGAATTTCAAAGCCGGAAATCTCTTTCGAATATTGAACCATTATTTAAGAATGTTGACTTTTTTGCGGATGAATCGACCTGAAGTTTTGGGTGAATCGGTTTGTGGGTGAAACAAAATGTTGCTCTCTGCCACTGCAATACAAATACATGTATATATAATTGCATAGAAGAAGAAAACTTGAAAAAATTTAGTTTTCATGTTTTTTGGGATGAAAGCTTAAAAAAAATAATATTTTGGAGACATTCGGCCACGCTGAAAAAAAATTGAGTTTTATTGAATTTGGAAATTGAGTAGAATTTTTTGTCCTCCGCCACGAAGTGGTGGGAGGACTTGGAAATGCTAGCCGTCCGTCCTTCTGTCCGTCCTTCCGTCCGTCCCTCCGTCCGTCCGTCTGTCCCACATCTTGTGAACGCGATATCTTGAGAACAATTCGACCAATCGACTTCAAACTTGAGAAGGTGCTTCACATCAGTTAGACGGCCATTGGTATTGATTTTCACTGAGGTACGTAATCCAAGATGGCCGCCATCGACCATATTGGATTCTGTCCGTCCCACATCTTGTGAATGCGATATCTCAAGAACAATTTGACCGATTGACTTCAAACTTGAGAAGGTGCTTCACATCAGTTAGACGGCCATTGGTATTGATTTTCAGTGAAGTACGTAATCCAAAATGGCCGCCATCGACCATATTGGATTCTGTTCGTCCCACATCTTGTGAACGCGATATCTCAAGAACACTTCCACCAATCAACTTCAAGCTTGGGAATGTTCTTCACATCAGTCAGACGGCCATTGGTATTGATTTTCACTGAGGTACGTAATCCAAGATGGCTGCCATTGACCATATTGGATTCCATCCGTCCCAGATCTTGTGAACACGATATCTCAAGAACAATTCAACTAATCGACTTCAAACTTGGGAAGGTTCTTCACATCAGTTAGACCGCCATTGGTATTTATTTTCACTGAGATACGTAATCCAAGATGGCTGCCATTGACCATATTGGATTCTGTTCATCCCACATCTTGTGAACGCGATATCTCGACAACAGTTTGACCAATCCACTTCAAACTTGAGAATGTGCTTCGCATCAGTTAAACGACCATTGGTTTTGATTTTCACTGAGATACGTAATCCAAGATGGCTGCCATGGACCATATTGGATTCACTCCGTTCCACATCTTGTTAACACGATATCTCAAAAACAAATCAACCAATCGACTTCAAACTAGGGAAGGTTTTTCACATCAGTTAGACGGCCATTGCTATTGGTTTTCACTGAGGTACATAATCCAAGATGGCTGCCATTGACCATATTGGATTCTGTCCATCCCACATCTTGTGAACGCGATATCTCGAGAACAGTTCGACCAATCGACTTCAAACTTGAGAATGTGCTTCACATCAATTAGACGGCCATTGGTATTGATTTTCACTGAGGTACAAATCCAAGATGGCTGCCATTGACGATATTGGATTCCATCCGTCTCGGATCTTGTCAACGTGATATCTCGACAACAATTTGACCAATCAACTTCAAACTCGAGACGGTGCTTCACATCAGTTAGACAGCGATTGGTATTGATTTTCATTGAGGTAGTATGTAATCCAAGATGGCTGCCATTGACCATCTTGGATTTCGCTCACCCATATTGTACCCATGTACCCGCGATATCTTGATCTATTCCACTCATCGATTTATAAACCTCACCATCCACAAATCCATATACAACTACAGACTTACATTCCAGTGTTACACTACCCATTACTGCTTCCCAAACCTCCTCAAATTGTCTCAACAATTCCAGATGAACGTCTCTTTCCACATACACATATCAACTTTCCAAGTTATATTTAAGGAGATATTGGAAGCGTATATGCTGTATGCTCTCAAACAGGCTACTTGGCGGAGGACCTGCTAGCTACTCAGCTTGTTTTTTCAAGAATAACCCTTGCTCCGTCATTGACATGACTGAAGGCAGTAAAATATTTTTTACATGTCTGCTCAGAGTTATTTTCCCTCTTCGTAGTAACTGGATACGCCCCTTATGAACGGCTGGCTTACGCCATATTTTACATAGGGCTCCATGCTTCTTTATGGGATTCTGTGAATAATAACAAACTTTATGAGTTAAAAAATACTGCAGGCTATACTGATCTGAACAGCCAAAACCGTTGCAATGAAACCATGATCAGACGATGTAGAATAGGCCATACACGATCAACTCATGAACATTTACTAAAAAAGAACCAGTCTGAAGGTGTATTCAATGCCACGAAGATCTCACAGTGAAACATATTCTTATTACTGCATAGATTTTGAAATTGTAAGAGTTTTTATCAAGCGACTACTTTGGAATATCTTTTTAGTCAGATGAGAGAGGACTGTGTCTTGGGTTAATAGAGAGAAATGGATTTGTTGCATACGTGTTAATGTGTGTATATTTGAATGTGTTGGATTACTAAGTTAATGGCTTGAGTAATTAGAAGTTTGTTTGATCGTCGCTATATAGATGAAATATTGGTGAACGCAACAGTAAACCCTAATTCTCTCTCTGTTTCCATCGATCCAGTCGTGGGAATATCCAGTTTTATATCCTTGTACCTCTGCTCTTCCGTGAGACAAGAGTTTGTAAAGCTGCAGATGAGACTGGTATCGGCGGGGAAACTTCGAAGCTGACAAAAGAAACACTACCGTCAGATCCGTCCAGATGAATTAAATGTAGTAAGCATTGGTTTGCCTCTTATTTGTAATCTACCCTTAGATTTATTTATACAATTACAATCGTCTATCCCGTCATTCGTAATTCGTAAGAATACCAGCGTCTATAATCTAACGGTCTGTTCCATATTCCATGCAACAGTATTTGTACCAAATTCAAAAAGACAATCCTACTAGTATACAAAAACATTCCAGCAAGCGAGAAGCGGTCAACAGTTTTCAATGATGCTGACAAGACATCATGATGTTCCAAAAATATAATATCTGTATGGCTGATCAGTATTCTTAGTCCATAATAATCTTTGTAAAGTCGTCATCTAGAGAATGAGAGTGATTGTTTCCTACACTGTGACACCTGTGGATTAATTCTCAGTTTAACTTCAAATGTTTCTTTATATTTGAAAGAAAAGTTATGGGAATGTCACGGTAACCACATGCAATTCATACGCGTTGGCAAAAATACCTTCATCAACCCCTGTAGTCAATTGAAAATATTTAATTGCAAAAAGTAACCAGTGCGTTGCGTGCTAGACGACATTCAAGTCACATCCTGTAAGTTTATTGTATATTTCTTGAAAATTGAGTTTCTCCCTGGCATGGTGGGGAAGAAGTCCGCGTGTCATGCATGCGAGTCCACATATGTATGTGTCACATGAGGTGTCTTTGTAATGTGAGATTATTTTTAATATGAATACCATATTACTATTTTTACTCAGATACTGGTTGTCATGGAATCTGGTAGCTAGGCTTAGTGATGGCGGCGACTAATTTACTGATATAAGTAAATTAGAAAATGTGGAAGTGTTAGAAGCAAAATTGAGGTGCGGAACCCACAATGGATATTACTCCGATTTGACACGTCATCATTCTACATCATATCTATAAGCAGAAAAGTACCTATCTGATCAAACTTGTACATGTACACACAGGCTATTTGAAGTGTGATGGCCAGAAAGAGGGTTGACTTTCCTGGTAAATGTGTAGACTGAAAGTCAGTCATTCTTAGAACCATTAGTGGCCTGTATATACCATATATTCCAAGAAATTACATGCCTGCAGAAATTGGAATAGTATTTGGAAAGCAAAGATGCTGCTTGACCTATTGATTGCAACAGTATATTTATATCACAATGGCAACATCTTTATCTTAAGAGAGTTCAACTACCTTCAAGGCCAGCCACTGATACTGGAACTGCATGAATTGTTAGGAGCACCTGCTTGGTATGCAGTACATACATATGGTGAGAAAATAAAATGCTCTTACGTTTCTCAAGTGTATAGTGTTTACATATTTTCTCTTGCATTGAAGCTGTTTCCTTCTCTGTCAGTGTTTTTGAATGAATGAGAGCGACATATTCACGCAACAGAATAGCCGCACTTCTAATCTTCCTGGCGTTGGTGAAGGCATCTGGTTGCGAAATGACATCTCGACAGATGACTGGGAAAAGCTGCAGCAGATGGAGCACCTCTACTGTTGTAGCAGTGGCTAAATGATGATCTGGTAGCTTGCAGAACCAAAGAAACAGTCAGCAGAGGTACCATAACACATGGCAGTAGATTTTTCTCTCTCTCTCTCTCCCACATGGCAGAAGTAATTTATCTTGCTGTCAGTTGGCCTTGCTGAATATATCACCAACACCTATTTAATTATGTGGTTTATTTCGTTTTTTTTAATTATTATACAATCTTTTGCAAATCTTTTCGATACAATTATTGAACCTGTCTGAACATTATGCGCACTTGTTTGAACCAATGTGGTTTTTCAATGCCACGAATAACATTCCGGATGAACTGTTGAACAGACGCCTTTGAATTGACTACTGAATTGTAGCCTACCCACTCCTAGAGCATCTAGATGCATATGGTCGATTCTTGTCAGAAACAATGCCAAATGCCACACAATGGCATAGAATGTGACCAGGCACATGTACTGGTATTTTCCAACAGAATGCGCCGGCATTAAATGAATGTTATTGTATCTGCTGGATGTCCACAAATCGTATATTTTATTCTTGATTCCTTATGATTGAAATCAATAGCTGTAAAATAACATTAGTTTTGCAGATATTCTTAGCAGTATACAAACTCAAAATAATCACTCCAAGTACAATTCACAAGTGAATATGTGGTTCAACAATCACGTTGTCAGAGAAAAGTGGATTGCTGGGGTTAAAAAAGATGATACTTTCTGTCTCCTTGGCGCTCTTGTCCATGACACACATCCCTGTCATCTCGCGCATGATGACCTTGGTGTCCGCCTTTGTCCAACGTGCGATGATCTTGGCGGCATCAGTATCTGCGAGCTGGGATTTGTCTACGCTGCAGAATCTGCATCTGAAATAAAAATGGCGTTGATGGATGAATTCCACCACGATTTGAGATGATTGTATACAAATTTGAAGCGCTCAATATCGAAAACGTGTTCTGCATTACCAGATTTCTGGGAGCTTTGCACTCAACTGAAGCTCCAAATAAAGTATATAATACACAAATATTTCTGATTGTTTGATCTTTTTGTCCATGAATAAATGCCAGAAGATGGACCCAATAACGTTGCTTGTCGTTTTTATCCCTCGACCAGTTTTGACTGAAGGGATATTTCCGTCATCGGCGCCGTCTGTCTGTCTATCATGCTTGTGAACGCAATATTTCAAGAAAGATTATAGCCAAGCATTTTATATTCATATCAAAGATGCAGCTGGGGTCAATGGGTCAGAAGCCTATTGAAAATGATCGACCTTGACCTTTTTCTATCAAGGTCAAATACAAGTATTTGCAAACAATTTTGACGGATCAAAGCTGTGGTCTCCAAATTCATATCACATATGCACCTGCACCCCGAACTAATACTATTCGTACATCTGGCGATGCTCCAGAAGTTTAGTGTATATTACAAGCGTCTAGTCCGTCATTCATAATCCAGCCGTCGTCCATTATAGAATATCCGCGACTATAATCCAAAGACCTATTCCATTTTCCATATAACAGTATTAGTACCAAATTCAAAAAGACAATCATAGTATACAAAAACATAAGCTTGTTTCCTACAAGAGAGAAGCGGTCAACAGTTTTCAATGATGCCGGCAAGACATCATGATGTTCCAAAAATATCAAATTCGTATCGCTGATCGGTATTCTTAATCCATAATATTCGTTGTAAAGTTGTCATCTAAAGAATGATGTATCTCAGTCACGCTTTGATTGTGACTGTTCATATGAGTGAACTTGAAGTACATGGGTTCATACGACCTCTAGCCCCGGGTTAAGCGGAATTAGACACAAGTTATGACTGACCTTTTATTTTGTCAAGGTCAGATTCTATTTAGTATGATATTTAATGGGGGATTATATCTATATTATCCAAATCTGTCGCACATATGCAACTGATCATCGATCTGAAATCTATTGAATATAACTGACCTATTTGTTGATCGTCATATACTGTTTATTATGATGGAGAAATATAGCTCGGCTTTCCAAATTAATACTATGTGGATATATCGTCCTTAAGTGTATTGAAGATTACAACACATATAAGGGATGACCGACATCGACATATTTTGTAAAGGTCAAATTCCATATGTTATGTCTTGAGATCATATGCGGATTCATGTTCCACATGTAATTAACTGAGAATAGACCAGAAGCCTGTGGAAGATGATTCACCTCCATCTATTTTTCCAAGATCAAATTAGTTGATTGCATTATAAGGAGCTGTGTCGAAGAGTACATTTATGGTTTCGAATTTGGTTATAGTCTACCAGAATCTCGGCGCAAACGTTTTCCTGTCAAATAATGCCTTGCCAAAACCTGACATGACCCCACATTATATGTATGTATCCTATAAGAGAACTGATCAACCCTACTGTATTGACCTTATGCAATACAAATTTGCTGAATGTAGTCAATAACTGATAGCAGAAGGGTATTGGGCTATTTGTTTTGGGAGGGGGGGGGGGGTCCGATTTCATTATTTTTCAACTCCTGATGAGAGAGCGTGGTTAATTAAAATAAAAATGTCTCAGGAATGAATTATCAGTTTTTACCATAAAATTTAGGCGCTGGACTATTATTTTGACCAGTGCCTACAGTTCCTATAAAATTTCCATGTGTGACGCAGATGTATGTGAAAGCAATTCAGTAAAATGCAGCTATTCTTCATTGCTGATGTTAGAATTTCCAAGTTTATCAATTTTACAATCATTGAAACAATAGCCGAACATACTAGGCAATCTCGGTGTAATTGGTATGTTCCCGGAGATAACGAAAAGCAATTTATTTTATGAGCAAGAGATCCGACATTTGGCAGCCAGCCATATAATGTTTATGATATCGTATGCACATGGCACTTACTACAGAATTACATATACATGTAGGTATATTAAAACAGCAAAATTAGTTTGTCAGAAACAGGGGAATAGACATTGGACAGCACCAAGAAGATTTCATACACAAAATGCACTTTGATAGCGTATTGGTCTTACCTTTTATTTGTCGTTCGCACAATGGTTGGCTCTGGGAAGGTCAGCATTTATTTCCTCGTTTTCCCCACAAACGAATACTTTCCCAGCATAATATGGGCAATCCGCGATGTAGCCTTCCTGAAGTCGGAGAATGTAGGGGATACCAGACTGTAAACACTGATCGAATGGGAAACCTTTGCAGAAACGAAAACTCACGAACATTTACTAAAAAAAAGAGCCAGTCCCAAGGTGTGTTCCATGCCAGGATGATCTCACGGTGAAACATATTCTTATCGAATGCATAGATTTTTAGATTGTAAGAGATGCTTTTCATTGAGCGACTACTTCCGAAGATCTGTTTAGCGGCTGAGAGATGATTGCGTCTTGGTTATTTGAGAGAAATCGGGCTGTTACTTAAGTTTTAATGTGTGTATGTTTTAATGCGTTGGATTACAAAGTTAGTGACTTGGGTACTTAGAATTTTGTTTGATCATCGCTATATAGCTGAAATATTACTGAACGCGACATTAAACCTTAATTCTCTCTCTCTCTCTCTCTGCAAGCAGAGCACAGTTGAACACAGAACAGCCCACGAACACGTCGTCCCCCGCATAAAATTTCGCTTCTGGGTGCCGGTGATGCTTAATGAGCGCCTCGACACCTCTGTACAATGCCTGTACTTTTGCCCATATCTCAAACGCGATATGTTTAAGGTTTTTGTCGACCCTGGCTGATGCATTGAAGTGCAATTGTTCATCTTTCAAGGTTACAGTGAAATAGGATGTGAGCTCCCAGGTGTTTATCTGGGCGCCTGGTAGGACTGCTGGATGATATCGTTCACATGCTGCACAGACACGGGGAGTAGGACCTCTTCTCTGCTTGCTGAAGCACTTGCGGAGACATTTTTAAGGGTGCCAGTTGGGGACGGGCACGTTTGGCAGGTGGACCGGGCTCTTCATGGGCACATTTGGTACCTGTACTCCCTTCGGAGATGTCGTAGTCGTCATGTGTAAGATTTTATCTTCTGTTTCCTCGGGTTGAAGTACAGACGCTATTCCTTCCTTCCCCGCCTTCCTCATTGCCTCCAGGAAGGCCTGAAATGCTAAGGGACGATGTCGCGGTATATCGTCGGTCAGGGCTCTGTTTCGTCGCTTATTGGTCTTCCCCGCCATGTTATCTTCCCCACTGTGTTTAGTGATTATGTTTTTCCCCAGGAGCAGATCACATATATTGGCCACATGCTGCATCTCCTCAATGATCTTGACACAGTGCTGCAAAAGCTTAGGTCGGTCGGATGAGTCCATGGCTCAGGTAGACATTTGTTGCTCAGGATGATACTGGTCAGGCAGCTCGGTTAGGCAGTCTGTGGTCAATTCGATAGCTTCGGATAGTCAGTGAAAGAGTTGGTACCGAACTGCAAAATGAGGCCCTCTTATAGGGAAAAAATTGGCACTGAGCCAATGGAACCCGACCAATATAAATCCAGTATGTAAGACCCTACAAGGCGGACACCCAGTCAATAATAAAACTTGACACATCGGAAGGACTTGGACACTTCAAGGTAAGCCCATGCGTTCTTTAGTTTTAAGGTTCAAATAGAGACCTGCACTATTGTTTCGCCGCACTATTTTTTCTCGCGGGAGGAATTGTTTTCCCAAAGGGGAGTCATTCGGCTTCACAACCGGATCATCTGAACCCAAATATCAGTTCGCCGACAAGGTCAACGTGCGGGCTTCTGAGTGACCTCCCGCACTTCCCTGCGCCCGCACATGTCAAAGTTCAGTATGGTTTTAAATATGCTCCCGGATGTTGAAGGTCAGTACATGCACATCCCAGGGTCCATACATGCATTCCATGCATTTTTCCCGTGGGACTACTTTCTGTCTGCGGAGGCATCACCACCCGACCGCATCACCGCGGAGAAATTCGAGGCCGAGGTCAAAATACTCGCTTCTGATTGGCTGTCAAAGGTCAATAAGAACCTTGCACTTCTTCCGAATTTCCGAATAAAAGTGGTTTGACCCGAGGTCAAACGTCAATATGGTTCTGAATACTCTCTCCCCTACTACTGATGTTCCACTAATCTGACAATATATGGAAAAGATTCCCAAATCCTATACGGCAACTTGAAAAATTATTGACGCGCACGAAAACCATTATATGAATGTGCACAGAGAATACAAACATTAATACTGATATTACATGCAATAAACTATGGTACTGTAAACACCCTCATTATTCGTATATTTTTCTCGTTGATTTTACGATTACGATCAATTCAAACACGAACTCCAGACGTGATAATGATATATTGTGGTCTCCGAAGAATTGAGATATTACAAGATTTGCACTATGTTATAGCTATTGTTCAACACTTGTTCAACATAAGCGGACTGCAATGCAATACAACTGACACGCGGAATGTTTAAATATATCCAAATAATAATGAAATATGATTAAAACGCGTCATAACCGGGAAATATAATTGCTGAGGTAAACCTAGATTGAAGTTATATGTCACACGAATATTCTGAACAAAATGAACTGACATACACAAATGCACGATAAGCGTCATCAACCTCTCCACCTTGAAACTGTCGTAATAAGGACGAAATTTACAAATTTTAATATCAGAATGAAAACCAATGTTCCATTTCATCATGATTT
>JAVTVY010008210.1:0-43708 GCA_036873755.1 Hanleya hanleyi | reverse complement strand
GAAGGTATTGGAGGAGATTGTAAAGGGTGTGATATGGATCTGAAAGGACGAATGTATTGGGGGAGATTGTAAATAGTGTGATATGGATCGGAAAGGACGAAGGTATTGGAGGGGATTGTAAAGGGTGTGATATGGATCTGAAAGGACGAATGTATTGGGGGATATTGTAAATAGTGTGATATGGATAGGAAAGGACGAAGGTATTGAGAGAAATTTGTAAATAGTGTGATATGGATCGGAAAGGACGAAGGTATTGGAGGAGATTGTAAAGGGTGTTACAATGATCTGAAAGGACGAAGGTATTGGCGGAGATTGTAAATAGTGTGATATGGATCTGAAAGGACGAATGTATTGGGGGAGATTGTAAAAAGTGTGATATGGATCGGAAAGGACGATCGCATTGGGGGAGATTGTAAAGGGTGTGATATGGATGTGAAAGAACGAATGTATTGGGGGAGATTGTAAAGGGTGTGATATGGATGTGAAAGGACGAAGGTATTGGAGGAGATTGTAAAAGGTGTGACGTTGATTTGAAAGGCCGAAGGTATTGGGGGAGATTGTAAATAGTTGATATGGATCTGAAAGGACGAATGTATTGGGAGAGATTGTAAAGGGTGTGATATGGATGTGAAAGGACGAACGTATTGGGGGACATTGTAAAGGGTGTGATATGGATGTGAAAGAACGAATGTATTGGGGGAGATTGTAAAGGGTGTGATATGGATGTGAAAGGACGAATGTATTGGGGGAGATTGTAAAGGGTGTGATATTGATGTGAAAGGACGAATGTATTGGAGGAGATTGTAAAGGGTGTGACATGGATGTGAAAGAACGAATGTATTGGGGAAGATTGTAAAGGGTGTGATATGGATGTGAAAGGACGAAGGTACTGGAGGAGATTGTAAAGGGTGTGACAAGATGTGAAAGGCTTAATGTATTGGGGGAGATTGTAAATGGTGTGATATGGATGTGAAAGGACGAATGTATTGGGGGAGATTGTAAAGGGTGTGATATGGATGTGGAAAGACGAATGTATTGGAGGAGATTGTAAAGTGTGTGATATGGATGTGAAAGGACGAATGCATTGGGGGAGATTGTGAAGGGTGGGATATGGATGTGAAATGACGAATGTATTGGGGGACATTGTAAAGGGTGTGATATGGATGTGAAAGAACGAATGTATTGGGGGAGATTGTAAAGGGTGTGATGTGGATGTGAAAGGACGAATGTATTGGGGGGGATTGTAAAGGGTGTGATATGGATGTGAAAGATTAGATTAGATTAGATTTTATTCACCAAATATCCATGGAGAATTACATATTCAGTGTCAATCATATAAGGGAAAGAAAAAAATTATATATATTATTTATATGATAACATGAGATGGACAGTTGTAGAAATGTGGATGGCGGGAATAAAGCCCAGATGGGCTTGTTCTATCCCTAGATATTTTACTAATTAGGTTGAGCGAATGTAATAGGTGAGTTGAGCCAAAAAACGATGCGATGTGTACACAGCTTAATACGAAGGATCATCAAAATTGACTACATTTTTCAAGAAGATAGGATTTAACCTTTGACTTGAAGAGTGACGAGGAATCAATTGTTTTTAAGTAAGAGGGAAGTTTGTTCCATTCCCGAGAACCTGAGCACTTGAGAGTGTAATAAGATAAGTTGGAATAGTGAAATGGTCTGTAGAGATTGATGTTGCGGGTTCTTGTTTGATATTGATGAATAGCATATTGCCTGGTGAAGTAGGTTTGGTAGATGTTTGGTAATTGATCAAGATTATATAAAAACTTGTGGACATGACGTAAGGAAGAATATTGGTTCAGTTGAAGAAGTGGCAAAATTTGCAGCGAGAGGAAAATTGGAAGTGTATGATCACGTTTATTGGAAAGTGATATAATTCTTACAGCACGCTTTTGTAGCAGAAACAACGGATTTAGATGGCTTGAGTACGTATTTCCCCATAGAATATTTCCGTACCATAGATAAGGGAAGATCAGAGAGTAATATAATATGTAAAGTGTTTTCTTATTTATAGAGTTTTTTATGTGATTAATTATACCTATGTTTCTCGACACCTTCCTGCAAATATAATCTATATGATTTGTCCAGTTCAGAACATCATTAAACAGGATGCCAAGGAATTTGAAATTATTCACCAGTTCAATATCTGTTCCAGAAATGTGAACAGGGGGCAAGGGATCAGAGGTATTTTTACATTTTATTAACATATATTTGTTTTATTTAATGTTCAGAGATAGACGGTTGGAAGAAAACCAGTTATGGAGTTTGTCCAGCTCGTTAGACATAGTGTCTATGAGATCCATGATGTTTTTACCCGAGAGTACAACGCTAGTGTCGTCTGCAAAAAGGATAGTCATGAGTAAATCAGAAACTTTATCGATATCATTGATATACAGGAGGAAAAGAAGCGGCCCGAGTATGGATCCTTGCGGCACACCGCACGTAATTAACTCAGAAGCGGATAATGCATTATTATATGAAACACGTTGTTATCTGTTTGAGAGATAGCTTTTAAACCAACTATTTGATGGGCCCCTGAAACCGTAGGGACGAATTTATTGGGGGAGATTGTAAATTGTGTGATATGGATGTGAAAGGACGAAGGTATTGGGGGAGATTGTAAAGGGTGTGATATGGATCCGAGAGAACGAAGGTATTGGAGGAGATTGTAAAGGGTATGATATGGATCTGAAAGAACGATTGTATTGGGGGAGATCCTAAAGGGTGTGATATGGATCGGGAAGGACGAATGTATTGGGGGATATCGTAAATAGTGTGATATGGATAGGAAAGGACGAAGGTATTGGAGGAGATTGTAAAGGGTGTGACATGGATCGGAAAAAACGAAGGTATTGGAGGAGATTGTAAAATGTGTGACATGGATCTGAAAGGACGAATGTATTGGGACAGATTGCAAAAAGTGTGATATGAATAAGAAAGGACGAATGTATTGGGGCAGATTGTAAATAGCGTAATATGGATCGGAAAGGACGAAGGTATTGGGGGAGATTGTAAAGAGTGTGGCATTGATCTTGAAAGGACGAAGGTATTGGGGGAGATTGTAAAGGGTGTGATATGGATCGGAAATGACGAATGTATTGGAGGAGATTGTAAAGGGTGTGATATGGATCGGAAAGGACGAAGGTATTGAAGAAGATTGTAAAGGGTGTGACATGGCTCGAAAAGGACGAAGGTATTGGAGAAGATTGTAAAGGGTGTGATATGGATGTGAAAGGACGAATGTATTGGAGGAGATTGTAAAGGGTGTGACATGGATGTGAAAGGACGAATGTATTGGGGGAGATTGTAAAGGGTGTGATATGGATGTGAAAGGACGAATGTATTGGAGGAGATTGTAAAGGGTGTGACATGGATGTGAAAGGATGAATGTATTGGGGGAGATTGTAAAGGGTGTGACATAGATGTGAAAAGACGAAGGTATTGGAGGAGATTGTAAAGGGTGTGATATGGATGTGAAAGGACGAATGTATTGGAGGAGATTGTAAAGGGTGTGACATGGATGTGAAAGGACGAATGTATTGGGGGAGATTGTAAAGGGTGTGATATGGATGTGAAAGGACGAATGTATTGGAGGAGATTGTAAAGGGTGTGACATGGATGTGAAAGGATGAATGTATTGGGGGAGATTGTAAAGGGTGTGACATAGATGTGAAAGTAACGCAGGGGGCAGATTGGTAAATAGTGATATGGATCGGAAAGGATCATGATGGTATTGGAGGAGATTGTAAAGGTGTGAATATGGATCGGAAAGGACGAAGATATTGGAGGAGATTCTAAAGGATGTGGGGGGGGGGGATTTGTCTTAATGTCACACTCAAGTTTGTTTCACTCATATGGGGACAGTCAGTTTGGTTGGTGGAGGAAGCCGGAGAATCCGGAGAGAACCACCGCCCTTCGGCAAGTAACTGACAAACTTTCACACATGGACCAGCTGGGCTCGAACCTGTGCCGGTTCAGCGGTGTCTAAAGGATGTGACATTGATCTGAAAGGACGAAGGTATTGGGGGAGATTGTAAATAGTGTGATATGGATCGGAAAGGACGAAAGTATTGGAGGAGATTGTAAAGGGTGTGATATGGATCGGAAATGACGAATGTATTGGAGGAGATTGTAAAGGGTGTGATATGGATCTGAAAGGACGAATGTATTGGGGGAGAATGTAAATAGTGTGATATGGATCGGGAATGACGAAGGTATTGGAGAATATTGCAAATAATTTGACATGGATCAGAAAGGACGAGGCATTGAAGGAGATTGTAAATAGTGTGATGCGGATAGGAAAGGACGAAGGTATTGAAGGAGATTTTAAGCAGTGTGATATGGATCGGAAAGGACGAAGATATTGGAGAAGATTGTAAATAGTGTGATATGGATTGGAAAGAACGAAGGCAGTCGAGGAAGTTTGAGTCGAGAGATTGTAAAGGGTGTGATATGGATGTGAAAGGACGAATGTATTGGGGGAGATTGTAAAGGGTGTGATATGGATGTGAAAGGACGAATGTATTGGAGGAGATTGTAAATGGTGTGATATGGATGTGAAAGGACGAAGGTATTGGGGGAGATTGTAAAGGGTGTGATATAGATGTGAAATGACGAAGGTATTGGAGAAGATTGTAAAGGGTGTGACATGGATCTGAAAGGACGAATGTATTGCGGCAGATTGTAAATAGTGTGATATGGATCGGAAAGGACGAGGGTATTGGAGGAGATTGTAAAGTGTGCGACATGGATCGGAAAGGACGAAGATATTGGAGGAGATTCTAAAGGATGTGACATTGATCTGAAAGGACGAAGGTATTGGGGAGATTGTAAATAGTGTGATATTGATCTGAAAGGACGAAGGTATTGGAGGAGATTGTAAAGGGTGTGATATGGATCGGAAATGACGAATGTATTGGAGGAGAATGTAAAGGGTGTGATATGGATCGGAAATGACGAATGCATTGGAGGAGATTGTAATGGGTGTGATATGGATCTGAAAGAACGAATGTATTGGGGGAGAATGTAAATAGTGTGATATGGATCGGGAATGACGAAGGTATTGGAGAAGATTGCAAATAATTTGACATGGATCGGAAAGGACGAGGCATTGAAGGAGATTGTAAATAGTGCGATGCGGATAGGAAAGGACGAAGGTATTGAAGGAGATTTTAAGCAGTGTGATATGGATCGGAAAGGACGAAGATATTGGAGGAGATTGTAAATAGTGTGATATGGATTGGAAAGATCGAAGGCAGTCGAGGAAGTTTGGTGTGGCCAGTGGGAGACCAGTTGTGCGAAGGCAGTGAAATGTGGAGAATGTGGATGCCATTCCTCGGTATATTAAGGAGTCATGTGTTACAGGACTAAAGTTGAAACTGAAGGTTGTTCATGATCCCGAAGATAAGTCCAACCAGTTAGAAGATAGCGTTAGTGCCGACCCACATGAGACAGGGTCTGTCCATCAGGATCACACACTATAGAAGCCAGATGTTACGGATGGAATGAAAGTGACCAAGTGTGAACCCACCGGATTTAAGCTTATTCACTTGAACAGTGCAATGTGAGAAGTGTGTTGAAAAAGTAAAGAGTGGTGAAAGGGGTTTCCATATAGTGAATGAAAATTCAAAAAAGGATTGGCTTCTTACCTACATATACAGTGCCAAGGGTGTTTACGACACTTGTATTTTAGAGCAAGTATTCAGATGAAGAAGGTGACTGACCAGCAGTGTCACGCGGTCAATGTATGTACTGTATAGGGAGTAATGACAGCTGGTGGTGGTGCAGCGCAATTGGCGTAACATCTGGCTTCGCAAATACTCTTATAACGCTTTAGATGGATTTGGGGTTATCTTTGCTTCTACTGGAAAAGTTCTCTGTATTGGGATTAGAAACAAATCCTGTTATATATGTTCTGTAGCTGTAACAGATAAGCGAGAACTTGCCGATCATAATTGTTTCAAGAACTGGAATGTAAGCTCTCAGGCAAGGGAAGTTGATGTAATTGTGGAAGGTTTCCAGCTGGCGGAACAGACACATGGAGATGATTGGTGACGGTGACTCCTCCGTGTATTCCCACATACATGTACAAGAGAAGGCGGCTGTTTGGGGTTGTCATGTGGGAAACTAGAGTGTGTAAACCTTGCTTGTAAATGTGTGAGGAACGCATCGGAGCAGTTGGTGGTAGAGAAGCAGCAGTATGAGGGTAGGTGGAAGTGTACAAATAAGTGCGAATCTGTCTGGTTAGTTCTCTCCGATGTGCCATAAGAATGAGGTCTGCAGATGACAACGAGGATGGCTCAGCTGTACAACTAGATGCTGACATCCGTAACTCCGTCCATCACATATCTGGAGATCACAAAAAATGCAGTGACTTATGTAAGACAAAGGAAACTCCCAAAATGCCCAAGAAGAATGAGGTGCTTGGTCATCCTGGAGGAGGAGAAGATGAGGGTGTCTATAAATCTGGATTTCATTGTATTTGAATTGTCTGCGTAATGGCAAGTAAACGACTCCACAAGGTCAAAGTTTCTTTTTGAGTCAAAGCCAAATCCTTGACCATCTTTCATTGCAGACCAAGTTCCATCCACTTTCATTTCATACGAATATGTTGTTATCTGTTGTCATACGATAACATGTCATGATCGCATAATACAAGTGATCTGATTGGTCAATATACACAGAATGTTGCTTGGTTGATTGGTTGAAATTAACAGTAGCATTTTTCATCAACACGGTTCATTCCCTTGTGTACCAGGATTATCTAGTATATACAAACCCTTTATATATGTTTTTGCTTTTAGCTAAGATGCAACACTTTCAGCTACACCACAGGGACTCGTTACCGTTGTTAATCAGGGGTTGATTATTGGAGGGGGGGGGTAGGGAATAAATGAAGCTTATTGCCTACCTCGACCCCCCCCCCGTAATCAACCTATTCAACCAATTAACAACACTGCCTAACTGCATAATTTTCCATCAAAACATGCCTTCAATATATCCACTTACATACATGTATAATTGTTGAATGATATCATTGACATTGTATATTACAATCTATTGACATTTTCTGCTGGTATTTTTCGAAATTATTGAATTTTACTACTACGTGACTTGATTCAGCTATATGTTGAAGGAAAACTAGTGTTGGATCTGTAAATGTAAGTATGTATTTTGTTTGTTCCAGCAAGCTGTATGGTATGCCATCTGAAAGTCTGAAATAAGTAAACTCGATTTGATCAGTCAACCTAAATTACATCATACATACATGTATATGGTTTACCTTAGGCAGGATATTCTCTAATGGACGACGGCTGAATTATGGATGACGGACTAGACGCTTGTAACAACCTTCCATCAGCCAAAACTTCAGTTTTACCTAAAGTCTGATGTATGTACCCTAAAGTCTGATGTATTTCCCCTATTTCAGACCTTGTCGTAAAGTAGTATAACAATATGCAATGGCTGGGAACAAGTTTTACTACACCCACCTACCACTTCTCCAGAATACATCCCTGTAATCTACTTGTTGGAATGATTGCTTCATATTTCACCTTCATATGTTAAAACATTTGAAAAATAACATGTCTTCCAAATACTGTACCTTAACAAATTGTTTGTATAATTTCCACATTTTCCTTCTTTTGCACCACCATACGTTCTCCGATCAACTTGAAAGAAGTACGGCAAGAATTGCAAATGGCAACTTTTTACCTCCGTCGATCAGACGGAGGTCTAGGAGCGCAACGTGAAATCTCCCGCCAAATAATTGTCATATGGGGAACCCACGACTCACAGGATTTCCAATAGGGATTGTCATTTTTCCCGACGAAATTTTGACGCACTTTTGTTGAACACAATTGAAATAATGGGGTTCCCTATTGCAATGCATTCCCTCTCCCATCCACCGGGAGATTTAACATGGCGGCCCTCCAGATGGACAATGCGATTTTTTGCCGTTTTTCTGATAAGTTTATTGTCGCCATTTGATGTCATTACAACTCAATGATTCATAGTACACCACCCGTCATTTCTAAAAATCGTAAAGTATTTGTCGGCTGATGACTTATGTCGACGCCAACCAAATAGCCCAAGTTGTTGTTGTTGCATATCAAACTGACTGGAAGACAACAGCACAATCGACGATGCCCTGATTTTTCTGATACTTTTTTCTTTCAGTTGATGATATCCACCAGCCTGGTTGTTTAAAAACAGTTATTCTAAATTTTGCTGATAAATTATATTTCCGGGGGGGGGGGCTATTTATCTTGGCATTTGGCAGTTGAATAATGGTTTGATTTTGCAGAAGCACCAAATTGATCTACCTGCGTGAGTCTGTAAACTTATTTAATAAAGCTGATAAATAATATACATATAATTTTCTTTTCATTTATCCTAACAGTTTAGTGACATCCACATTGTGTGCTGTGACACTTCTTGATGAAGAATAATTTGCTTGTTAAAACCTGATAATATTCTGAAAACTTATTCTGAATTGTAGCTGAAACAAAGGAGTTTTAAGCCTTGGACATACCACTGCGCATTTATTTGTCATACGATCACATTTCACATGCTTTGTTCAGCCCCGTGATATGGAACCAAACAGACACTATCACTAGATGAAATAAGAAGATCATGATATACCTTTCAGGTTTTACCGATGCCAAATGACTTGAACAGAAGACAATTAGACAGAAAGAAAATCAATAAATAATAAATTACATAGAAAATTTTCTTGTTTTTGCAAGAGGGACATCAGACTCACTGACCACACAGACCATTCATTTAAATTTCATTGGGTATGCAGAAATATTCCTCAAACACACTATACATATTCTCTTTTGTGATCTAATTTTCGTTTGTCAAAATATTGCTCCATAGATAAGTTACTGATATAAACAATCCTGTTCTAGATTATGATATACTGGATTATTATCATGCTTATGCCACTAACATGAACTCCAATCCAACCAGTGGTCAAGATCCATCATCGTTCTTCAGAATTCATATTATTGATCACTCATAGATTGGATTAAGTTCTCATAGTACTCAGTTCTCATTTCATACTTTTGCGAATTCTTGTAACATGGTCAGGTTCCAGTTCTATTAAGTACACGTATGAAAGGTGCGAACTGGTATGATGGATTTCATCTTGTTGTGTATGACGAAAGAATGAAATATAATGAAGGCCATAAATATTTTCAATGAAGTGAGTTTTGATATTAAATATGTATACAATTGATTCCAACTTGCAGGTCATGGATTCCGCACTTCTGATATCAGATGCAACAGGACTGTTACACAATGGATGTACTGGATGAAATGGAAAAACCAAAACAGACTATTGATTGGTTCAGCTGTGTCAGAAAGGTGTGGAATGACAGAGGTGGTGAAAATCAGAGCCAGTGATTGGCCACAACTCACCCCCCACCCCCCCACACACACATTGGATATGAGCTGATTCCTCAGGAAATAAACAGTACGCATGTAATGACCACCGGCAGAGTGATACACGTGTCAATCGGTCAGACATTTTCAAGGATGCCCAGTTCTAACTTAAAACAACCATGCCGGACTTCATTCCTTCTCTCAGAATAATTGGATCTAACTTTTACAAAACCTGCAGCTCCCAATAGCTCCTGGATCTAGACCACATATATGAAGGGATCTAGTTTATCGGTGCTATGGCAAAAATATCATGTAGAATGGGATTGTGTGGATAATATCCGATTCATGAAAGTTGAAGTCCTGCAGCATGCTCCACAAATATCATCAAAGGTCATAAAACTTTCTGGTCTGCACCATTGTGGATCTATACTTGTTTTGTTTTGTTTATAAGATTATCTCCCTTGACCAGGAGAGGACTTGAATGTGTCTGAAATGATTCAGCTTCTACCAACAAAGACATCATGTCCTGAGTAGAGGTAAAAACCGAACATATTTTAATTATTTTATTCAAATTTCAATTCCACTTCTGGTATATGTACATGTATAAAATACATACAGAATGAACTGCATAGAACAGGTATATGTATCTCATTACATTCTTAACCAAAGAACCTGCACTGCGGTGGTCTAATGGTTAGAGCGTCGGCCTCGTAAGCGGTAGGTACTGGATTCGATCCCAGGCCGGGTCATACCTAAGACTTGAAAAATGGACCTTGTTGCTCCCTCGCTTACGCTCAGCATTAAGAGGATAGAACAAGGACTGGTTCGCTCGGTGTCAGTATAATGTGACTGAGTGGGGTGTCATGTCTGCCTACGGCATGATATTTCAGTGGGACAGCACTATAAAATGGCAGCATTAGATCTGCTCTGTTACAAGTAGATACCCCTGCCACTCCCCCTCCCCTCCCCTCCCTTCCCTTCCCCGTCGTGATATAGCTGAAAAAAATGTTGAAAGCGACGTTAAACCATATTCACTCACTCACTCAATCTTAACCAAAGATCAATACCTGGGTGATATTACAACAATACCATGGTATTATATATTGTTATGATTGGCTTAACTTTAGCTGCTGAAGATATTTCTAATTTGAGTGTAATGGGCATTCATACTAAATTTATTTTCATAACTTCATTTATTTTCACAATAAGCAATATAATCGAGATTAGCAAGTGAAGTTTTACAACATAATATAATATGCATCATGGGTCTCCTTCAGTTTAGTGTAGACATATATACCCTTGAATATCTGTTACCATGATTCAATCATAATATTGTCTGTATTATATTGATGTCAACAAGGATATACATAATTATTTGATAGTATTATTAATTGTATGTTGTTTATGATTAACATGAACTTTTTATTTGCTGGAATCCAGCCATTTGTTCCATATGGGCAATATTCTCATCAGCCATCACCATTCAATATGAATGTGATACATGTACAAGTCCATGGTAATTGATACATTATGGTGAAGGTGACCTGTAACACCAGTATACAAAATTATTCCGAGCTCATGGAATCATCATCACATGATGCTGAGACAGATCAGAACGGAGTGTCGGTAAAATCAGATGTGTTTTGTAGAGGATTCTGCCAATGAGGATGCTATACTGTACACATACAAAATATGACGTGTTGATGTGCAGGGCCTACAGCACAAAATCACAAGCAAGTTGGTAAAACTAGACACACAGGGTCTCATTTCTGCCGCTAACCTGTTGATTTTGGTGGGGGCGTCCTCTCGGGGGGAGGTGTGGGTGGGAAGGGGCCTAATGTCTCAAGCAGTATTCCAGGTTTTCCATCAATATACTCTATTCCATACCCCAATATTTCAAGCACGTGAAATGAAACAAAAATTATTTGCGGGGAATGTGACTTCAACATCCCTAGCTAGACAGGCTAGTGGGGAACCCTCAATCTCAGGTTAATTACTATTGGTGAAGTTAATGTCCAACAAATGCAAAATTGAGCTTGGCATCCGGCCCTATGTTATTCAGTGATGTATTCCCCATTGGACCATGTTGCCTCGACGGAGGTCTTTGCGCTCATCCAGCGCTTGCTACTTCAATAATGCTCATGTATAGAATATATTGTAGAATAGTTAAAAAATCAGTTCTTCATTGTAGATTTTTAACCCAGTCCATTTATGTGAGGTCATTGAAAGAAGATACAATTTATTGGTAAGTAACTGTACATTCTCATATTGATATTTATCTTCATTTATTATTTACTCATTTATGTGTACTATATACAACATGTATTTGTGTATAGATATGGGTCGTTTATAGTCTGAAAAATCCATTCCTATTATATCACATCAAAATGGCCGAGTGCAGTAAGGCTTCAAATGAATTGTCATCTGAAAATGCAGGCCTATTTGTGTCGTGAAGCGTACCTAGCAAACTAGGATATATCTATGATGGCCGAGAGGGGCCATCGCGTCTTTCATTTCTAATTTAACGCGATGGAGCGATGGAGCTATGCGATGGAACGATGGAGCTATGCGATGCGCGATGGAGCTATGCGATGGAGCGATGGAGCTATGCGATGGAGCGATGGAGCGATGGAGCTATGCGATGAAGCGATGGAACTATGCGATGCGCGATGGAGCTATGCGATGGAGCGATGGAGCTATGCGATGGAGCGATGGAGCTATGCGATGGGGCTATGCGATGGAGCGATGGAGCGATGGAGCTATGCGATGGAGCGATGCGATGGAGCTATGCGATGAAAAGTCATTGCGCAAAGTAAGAAGCAAACAATACAATATCTTTGAGCGTGACAAGAGTAATCCATGTCAGTGAAGGATTTTATCGGGGAATATTTGGCTAACACAGTAGAATAATCACCTGCTGGGCTCTTTTTTCGATTTATCGCATATTAAATTGGACCGGTTTCGCTGGTAAAAACCGAAATTTCTCGAAAACCGTACATCATAGAATGGCGAGATTTGGACATAATTGGGATGGCATAGAGGCCTAGAAACGCGCCTTTCATTTTTTTTTTTAATTATCAAATCTTTAGCGAGATATTCCGGCTTTAGCAGTGTTCGGTAAGTTTAACGATATTTCTTCGGTTTTGGGGCTCTAGTGAGAAAACTAAGAAAAAACGAGAAAACTGAGAGACGCGTTTCTAGATGGAGCTGTCGATTTTCACGCAGTTATATTTGATACTTTTCTTGAAATTGACATTTGAAAATGATCGGTAGAATTTACGAAGAGCAAAGTTCAAATATGAATGATAGACTTAATTATATTCAAAGTTTAAACGTATGAACATGTCTAGAATTCTTAGAAAACAGGCTTTCTAAAAATATATAGTTTTATATACATAATTTATAAAGCAAAGGCGAGAATGAGAGAAATGTCATTGAGCGAGTGTTGATCAGTACAAGTGGATAGCTTAACTTACAGTTTTGGAACAATAATTCTGCCATATTATATCAAGGCGACAAAACGTTATAATCAGCCTGTTGTGTGAAGATGGGTAGAACGAGGTTGTTTAATGGGGAGCGGTTATGGGAGGATGGAATAAATTTTGTTCGGAAAAATTACATGAACATCTCTGGTGCGAGAGCCGCACGAGCGGAGTATAGGCGACTTTTACGTATAAGCTTACGACCTTGACACATTTTAACGTACACAATACTGTTATTCTAAATAATGCCCCGAGAATAAAATCCGTATAGTTCTTAAGCCCCGCAGAAGTTTACGGTACAGCCTTCTGCTTTTCACAAATACTGTCCACCATCTTCCCTGAGGGAAGTCGATGAACTTGTGATATAGCCGACATGCCTTCGGTGAGATACCTGCCCACCTACACACTTTTAACGTTGTTTTTTTTCTAAAGATATTCTGTCAATGTGTTACGTGAACACCTGGTATGCAAAATCCTGAGAATTGCCCATTTGTCATATACTATTCAATGCAAACATATAGTTCATTCTGTTCGTTGCAAGGAAAAGGGGAAAACATCTTGGAACTTTTTGACCTGTGATTAAAAAATACAAAGGATGGCAAACGTCGACTTGGTTGGCTAGCGTTGATGGCGGCGTGCAGATCACATAATTTTGTTTACACGGCTGATGAGCATACTCAAGCCTAAAATCGAGAAGTACGTTATAAAGCTCCCATGTATGTTTACTAACTCAGTGAATTTGGAATTGTCGAAGCAATGGAACGGAACTGGTCGCCAGCAAATTCACGAGATAAGCACATTACACTGCAGAAAAAATTACCAGCCTATTCCGGTGTCACACTGGTGAAAGAAGATGTCATGTTTACATGCGAAAAAACCCTCTTGCTGTCCCGTCTTTGAAGCGAAAAAAATATTTCTCCATATCAACATAGAAAGCTGTGTTTCATGCGTAGTAAATAGCTTACACGCTTAAAACTAGAGTGTTGAAACTTACTCGTAAAGTGTTGAAATGACTCTTTAAGTGTGTCCACAGGGACTGCTCGTTTAAGTGTTGTCCCTGTGGACACACTTGAAGGGTTATTTCAACTCTTTACGAGTAAGTTTCAATACTTTAGTTTTAAGCGTGTAGTTTTATACCATAAATGCTCGTATTCAAAAGTGACGTAAAACCGTATCGGTGAACGTTTGAAATTGAAGTTTGGTTGTTTTAATATCTTCTGCATACATTTGAACACCTCCAACCGAAATCTAATGCAATGTTCTTATCTACCGTGATCACATATTGAAATATTGAATATGTTTAAAATAATTGTTAATTTCTCTGTTCACTTTGGCGATGGTGTTTTCGCATTGTAAGACTGTTTTTCAACGAACATGCGCAATGACTTTTCATCGCATAGCTCCATCGCATAGCTCCATCGCTAGCCCCATCGCATAGCTCCATCGCTCCATCGCTCCATCGCATAGCTCCATCGCATAGCTCCATCGCTCCATCGCTCCATCGCATAGCCCCATCGCAGCTCCATCGCTCCATCGCTCCATCGCCTTTTCATCGCATTTTCATCGCGTCTTTCATTTCTGATTTTCCATCGCATAGCTCCATCGCTCCATCGCTCCATCGCATAGCCCCATCGCATAGCTCCATCGCTCCATCGCTCCATCGCTCCATCGCATAGCTCCATCGCTCCATCGCATAGCTCCATCGCGCATCGCATAGCTCCATCGCTTCATCGCATAGCTCCATCGCTCCATCGCATAGCTCCATTGCTTCATCGCATAGCCCCATCGCGCATCGCATAGCTCCATCGCATAGCCTCATCGCGCATCGCATAGCGCGACTTTTCATCGCATAGCTCCATCGCTCCATCGCATAGCTCCATCGCGCATCGCATAGCTCCATCGTTCCATCGCATAGCTCCATCGCTCCATCGCGTTCAATTAGAAATGAAAGACGCGATGGCCCCTCTCGGCCATCATACCCCTCGGCCAAAATTTGACTCGATTGGTTAAAATATTTTGGTCATCTTTAGTTTATGCAAAACCATTGATCTTGTGCATCTCCGATACCATTTCGCTGTTCAGTATGAAACGTTGTATAGATCATCGATACATCGAGAAACTTTTAAGGAATGACCGAAGCAGTGTCCCAGATTGGGTGGAAATCTTGTCGGCCATATTTAATTTTTGCAAAATCTTTAATGATGAACATCTCTTATACCATTTAAGTGTTCTATACGAAACTTGGTATGCATCATCGATGTATCAAGAGACTTGCAATGAATAACCACATCAATTCCTCTGAGTGGTGGGAAGGATGTGTGGCCATCTTTAATTTATGCAAAATCATTAATGATCTCTATCTCCGATACCGCTCAAGTGCTTGATTTAAAATTTGATATACATCATCGATGCATCAAGAGACTTACGATGAATGACAGAACTGGTTTCTCTGATTGGGAGAAAATCTTGGCAACCATTTTTAATTTATACGAAATCGTTAATGATCTATATCTTTGATAACGTTTAAGTGTTCAATATGAAACTTGGTACACATCATCGATGCATCAAGAGACTTACAATGAATGACAGAACCGGTTTCTCAGATTAGGTGGAAAACTTGATTGCCATCTTTAACTTATGCAAAATCATTGCTGGTTTATATATCTTTTGATACTGTTCAAGTGTTCAGTATAATACCTGGTATACATCAAGAGACAAGTAATGACTGCCGATTTCTCTGATTTGATGGAAACCTTGGGGATAATTTTTAATTTCAAATTTTTTAATAATCTGTATATTTGTCACTTGACTAGTACTGTTCAAGTGTTTGATGCAAGATTTGGTGTACGTCAATACATCAAGAGACTTGTACTGAATGACAAAACCATTTTCTCTGATTGGATGGAAAGCTTGGCTGCCATTTTTAATTTATGTATAATCATTGCTGATTTATATATCCTTTGATACTGTTCAAGTGTTCAGTGTGATATTGGTATACATCAAGAGACCAGTAATGACTAGGCCTACCGGTTTCTCTGATTTGGTAGAAACCTTGGGGGTAATTTTTAATTTCAAATTTTTTAATAATCTGTATATTCACCGTGTCACAGGATTCTGCTGGTGGACTGTTAGTCCCCGAGGCCTGTCCTGTGTACATGTCACTCAACAAATATAAATTTAAGCCGTACGACCTCGGGCATTACAGGTTGTTTATCTGGGTACTCTTACATTTACCAGGTTATCCCATGTCGAGGCGTTTACTCCATCAGACGTCCACGATGCTTATCAATTAACATCAGATTAGTTGTTTGAGCTGATCTGTCATCACAGCTCCCGAGCTAGCGTATCTAATTCCGCTTAAGGCGATGCTAGGGGCCGTGGGGATACTCCATAGTCTCCCCATGAACAGCTGCATTAAAAGCGCGGCTGAGATACTAAGTCTACGTCCGAGAATTCACCGTGTTCTCGAGTCTGAATGTTAAGTACCGGGGCATGCTTCCCTGTGGAATCATATGATTGCTTTTTAGTAGCCAGACGTCGTCAATTTTTCCCACCTCTTGCATATCTCTCCAATCTCATGGCATGGTATATGCATGGAGACCAAATTTGAAAAGAATTCAATGAGCGGTTCTCAAGTTATTACCTGAAACGGATTTTCGACTTTGCCACCAGGTGGCGCCACCTACAGGTGCCAGTGAGCATACGCATTCCCATGTGACATCTCATGGCATGGTATCTGCATTCCAAATTTGATGAACAGTTCTGAAGCTATTGCCGGAAACAGATTTCGGATTTTTTAAGCAGAAGTGGGTGAAACGCAATCCCAAGTGACACCTAATAGCAAGGTTTATGTATACCAAATTTGGGAAGAATGCGATGAGCGGTTCACAAGTTATTCCCAGGCAACCAAATTTAGAAGTTGCCACAAGGTGGTGCTACCTGTATGCACAAGTGGACGAAACTTAATCCCATGGTATGGTATATGCGTACCACATTTGAGGAGAATCCGATAAGCGGTCCTTACCGGAAAGGTAAGGTATTTCGGGGGAATCCGACAAAGCGTTTCAGCTTCAAAACGTTATCGCTTGCAGCACGGAAGAGCAGAATGAATCCTAGTGGTGCCATCTACATGCAGATATTGCTGAAACACAATACCAATCGACGTCTTATCACACGGAACGCATATGCCGAATTTCGAATGAATCCGATGAAGCGTTTTTATTTTATCGTGCGCGAAGACAGAACGGATGGACGATTCTAACCAGAGTGGCGCCACCTTCCGGCATATTTTACTGAAACGCTATACTAATCGACATCTTGTCACAAGGAAGGCATATGCCGAATTTCGGAGTAATCTGACAAAGCGTTTCAGTGTTATTGCTTGCGAAGAATTCTCACGGACACTCAAGTAAATCCACAGAAGGATGGAACGAACCATAGTCGAGTCATCTTTAGGCAATCAACGTCTTGTCGCAAGGAATGCATATGCCAAATAGAAACAAAGCGTTTTAAAGTTTTTGTTTGCGAAGAATTTGCTCGGACATGAAAGGACACGAACGGACATCCACAGAAGGTTGGAACAAAACCCAGTGGCGCCACCTTCAGGCGGATCAGCAGCATTGACGCCACCTTCAGGCGGCTCCTGCTGAAACGCGATACCAATCAACGTCCTGTCGCAAGGAATGCATCTACAGGCAGATCTTGCTGAAACACAATACCATTCTACGTCTGATCACAAGGAACGCATGCCGAATTTCGGATGAATCCGATGAAGCGTTTTGATTTTATCGTGTGCGAAGACAGAACGGATGAAAGATTGTAACCAGAGTGGCCCCACCCTCAGGCAGATCGTGCTGAAATAAAATACCGATCAACGTCTTGTCGCATGGAATGCAAATGCTTCATTTAGGAGGAATGCGACGAAGCGTTTCGAAGTTATTGGTGGTGAGAATTCGCATGCACACGCACGGACCTCCACAGAAGGATGGAACGAACCATAGTCGCGCCACCTTCAGGCAATCAACCTCTTGTCCAACGAATACATATGCCAAATTTTGGAGGAATCCGACAAAGCATTTTGAAGTTATCGCTTGCAAAGATTTCGCACGGACATGAACGGACAATTTTAACGAAACCCATTTAAAAGTCCACTAGTCGTGTTGCGGCGGGGGACAAAAACTGATGTTGAGGAATACCAAATAATGATGTTTGCCAACACCAATAAAGGGTGTTGGGGTCTAACACCAATAAAGGGTGCTGGGGTCTAAATTCAACATCATTTATTGATGTTCAGCTCAACACCATTTCTTCTTGGTGTTAATCAACACCATTTTGCTGGCTGTGTACCGTAGAGTGCAAACTACAACCGGTGGTGAAAAAGATATTCAGAAATGCGTTGAGATAAGAGTATGACGAGATATCGAAAAAATCGAGTCAGAAAGTCAGAAAACTAGTGATGGCCCATCGCCATGTATCGGTGTCGAGGTCCTGTTATTGCCATTTATGGGGTGAGTACAAATGGTGACGAGGTCAGTTCATCGCCATTTATTGACGATGGGGCCTGATGTTCACCAATAAATGGCAACGAGCATTGAGCACAGATTTAAGGCCATCACCAATAAATGGCGACAACAATGAGTGTAGATTTCAGGTCATCGCCAATAAATGTCGATGGCCATCACCATATAATGGTGATGTTAGGTACGCCTTGTATATGCTGATATTCCGTATGTAACTGTAGTGATGGTTTTGCACTGTTTAAATGGTTTAGTGTGCGTACTGTAGTGGCGCGCCAAGAATTGCGTTTGAGAAACGGATGTCAGTTTCTGAAAAAAGGTGATCCTTTCGCCAGTTTTGATGATCCTTTTGGGTACAGGGCTACGGAGGTCTACTCTTCAGGTGATTTTTTGGTTTTCTTGCTTGTGGTAGTGCATGATGCCTGTGGATATTTAGAGGAATGCGAATTTTCCTGTAATCTTGTTTTCCCACTATTTTGCGCATTTCGGTATGTGACCCTTGGAGAGTGCAAACGCTTACTTTTACACGATTCATTGATCTAGTCACCCATATATAGATAATTATGAGATCTTAGACTGAAATATAATTAGGAATGACGCTAATCTATTATCACATTTTATGTCTGTTTTTTACTATGCATTTGTTACTTTCACTTTCGATATTATTTGGGAACAGGAAATTTCTATATCATGTGTGGTGAAGATCGAATTATTGAATTATTGTTTGGCCTAAGTGATGGATTGGATGACTTAAAGATAGACATTTATAGTCCTAGGCGTTATAAAACTTGAGTCTGGATCTATTTCATTTGTGAAGAGTTGTGATTTCAATAGATAACAGACATTTCATACGAGGACTGATCATTGATCAAATTGTCGATCTATGAACGCTGTTGAAGATAATGTGTTATATTCAGAGAATGTGGACTATTGTATTGTCATTTCTTTTATTCTACAGAACCTTCATGTATACAGCATTAAGAGTTGCTGAATACAGTTAGAAGAAACCTCTGTGACATCTCCTGTTATTGTTTCGTACCATAAATTTCTGAAGATACGTGAACACTGAGTGGTGCCGACCTATCAGGCAATAAGAGACTTACTCGACTATTTGAAATCGGTAACTGGGGGTAGAATAACAGAGACAAAATGAGTGACAGTGAACATAGTGATCCAGCTGACATCCATAATGAAGATGATAATGCATCTGGCGCCCCGAATGGTGCTAACAGTGGCCAAGAGAACATAAATGATGGGCCACCACCACTTGTTGACGAGAGAATTGCCGCTGTGAGAAACCGTCGTAACTATTTACGAGGGAAAATCACACGGTCTATAAACAGAGTGCTTGAGTTAATCGGACAAAGGGATGAACACCTAATAGTCAGGCAGATATGTGAAATGATTGTGCACTTTTTGATAAAAGCATGAAATTTGGCAGGATGATAGATAAACACATATGATTCATTTTTGGAGGGGGAGTCCGGCTTCTGAATCCGTATTTTGGCCGGCATGTTGAATTTCAAAATGGCCGCCATCAAATGCCACAAAGTCGCATTTCTGCACTTCTGAGACACATAGGAGGCCAATTTAAATGGTAATACCCACATTTGCGTACTCAAGGAAGCAGATCAACACAGTTTTGTTGCATCAGAACTGATGGAATTCCAGATGGTGGTCGTTTTCTTTTCAAAATGGCTGCCGAGAATCGCTGTTATGTGACTTACGTGAACAAATACACAAACTTCTACTTCTGAGTGGCCTAAAATGTTTTTCATGTCTTTGGACACTGGATGGTTACTTGTGGACAAGTGACACGTGTGGTTAAGTTTCCACATGAACAGCTGCAATAAAAGCGCGGTTCAGATACTACGGCTACATCCTAGAATCCTCCGTATTCTAAAGTCTGAAAGTGAGGTACCAAGATAAGTTATTCTGTAGACTGATATGGTTGCTTTTCAGTCGCCAAACGTCAACTTTACCCACCTTTTACATATCTCTCCAACTCATTCACATAGCTGATATCCGGAATAGTTCACATCTTGGGTATTTACCTAATACTCTACATTTGATTGACCTGACATCGTGTATTCCCATCGGTGATATCTGCAGTATATGAAGTTAGTGACGCTGGAGACTAATCTCCGTGACAGAGTGCTGAGCATAATTCGAATAAATTAAGCTTGTTGCATGTATAGACTAATTTCCCCAATATAGATCTTCTGTTCGAAATAGAATATGATAATTTTTGAGGAGTCAAAATGGCTGCCATTCAATTTTCATGTTAGTTTTCCGATTCTCCACTCACTTGGAGAAGCCCCTCTTAAACAACGGACAAAAAGCTAGTAACCCCATCTGTGGCGAGTCTGTGCGGCGGATATGTCAGCATGACTCGCTTCTTTGTGAGAATTCACTCAAGACTCATACTTTACTGGATGATATTTCTACAAACACCCAGTCCCATTCCATCCATCGCGAAGAAACAGCAAGCTTGTTGACAAGTTGTTGATAAACCTAGCGTCTAGTCAGTCACTCAATATTCATCCCTCGTCAATAAAAGAATTTCTACGCCCATATTTCATATAACAGCATTAATAGCACCAAAATAAAAACAATCATACAATTCAAGCGCGACGAGAAAATGCATTCTTCAGCGAAGTCAGTTCGGGCTTGGACTCCGACACTTCGAGGCAGCTTGGCCTTCTCGAGTCCGCTTGTTTCATATATAAAATTTCTCTGGATATGTTTCTTTGGGAACATTAGAAATTGATTATGACACAGGTTCCGATTTCATTAACTATTTTGGCAACATAAGCGTTTTTGGTCTTCTTGCTTTCCGGCAAATCTTTACTCTCTTCGGGAAAAGGTTTCCAATATTTCTCGAAGAATTCAAAAAGCAAATCATTTTAATATGGAATAGCTGTTCAGGAGCTGTCTGGTTCAACACGAGTTTCCAACCAGGAGCAGGTTGTAAGGACAAAGCTTTGGAAATTAGAGATGTGATTTTGATAGATGTGTGTGCTCCAGAATGAGCAAGCGATAAATAGGTCAGAAAATATCTGTTTGGGGAAGTTGCAAGTATTCGTCTCGGTTTGGAATTTCTGCAGTACTGATTTTTTTTACGAATGTACTGGTATTGATGTCTAGCTTCAACACATATATTTCCACCAACAAGGATGAAATAAAAACTACGAGACACTGTAAGTGTCCTGTATCACTTTTGCTCAGAGCAAACAAAGCAGTGCGAATTTTGTCGACTTTGTCAAAACGTATATAATGAGTCTCTGCGCATTCAGTGAGAGGCCACAATTTTTACAATTCATTAGTCCACTAAAGATGTGAAGAGGCAGAGGCACTAAGATTACTGAAAAAATGAGCCTTATCCAACCTATCATCAGCGAAGTCATTTGTTTTTCGCAAACATCTGGGTGGGGTGGAATGGCCGGTCCTAAAATTATGTGAGCCTTCTTGACCAGCGCCTAGCTACCCAGCGCAAAAGGGCAGCAGGACTTCTTGTAAGGGTAGCATGACTTCCTGTAAGGGCAGCAGGAATTCCTCTAAGGCCAACGGCACCACCATCACCTTTTTCAGTTGTGTTCTATCGCCATTACTGGAAACTAGCATTGTGATTCGAGGATGACAAAATGCTCATTGACAAAGCTAGTCAAATATGTAGTCATGTCTGTAATTTGTATATTGGAGTGCAATATTCATAGATTCAGTTTGTCCTTGAAATCCCATACCCGAATCAGCAATACAAATGATGCAAAACCAGAACTAGTAAATCAAACTGCAGTTTCGTATGCCAGTACTGGAACTTTGAATTTCGATCACACTTTTGGCGACTCGGCTGGCAGGATAGGCAACCCGGGAGCCAGCCTCATCCCCATTCAATGCTTCAAACTGACACTTTGCTCACAACATTATGCATAACCATCTCTATCATACAACTAACTTCGATCATTAGAGAAATTGTGGTCAACAATATAACATGGATTATTGATATGAGCTTATTCCATTTCCGGCGTAACTGATAAATATGAATCTGGTAATGGAACTCCTTCAACGATGGAGCAATGGTATCACAGTCAACTGACATGCATGGCAAAACCAGTTCATCGCGGTTGAACATTCCAAAAGTTTGCGACTAAAACTCTTTGACTAGTGGCATATCCTATTGAGAAAGTTCTGGACATGCTTGCATAATACTATAGGTTTGCAAGATATCACGGAAAAGCTTAACCAGGGATCTCTAAAACTCCATCATAGTAGCCTAATCTGATCTTGAAAGGCAAGGTTAAGGAGAGAGCTTAACCCAGACATGTTGTGGTAAGTTTCAGCCGTTTAGCTCCCAAGTGTAGGGAGAATATTTCGAGGACATCGCCTACCAAGACCAGACACGGCTGGATCCTATATCGCCAGGGAAGAATCAACTGATACTGATTATGCCACACCCACTGGCTATATCTTGGAGAAGACTGAAGGGATTATCAGATTTAATTTTTTGTTAGTATTTTCGTATCCATGTGTATATGATTGTGGTGGTCGTCTCCGACTGGGCATTGTTCCATACAGAAGTCCCTTAACCAGTTTCCTCGGCCAAAGCAATGTGTAAACCAGCCTTGTATCAGATATCCATTTTAGGCTTCAATGTTCGCTGATGGCGAAAAGCTTGATATCCAAGATGGTGTACTAACAGGGATTTTTAACCATAAAAAGCTCGCCAAGGAACGTGTCTAGTCCATGTACATGTATGACCTAATCATACTCAACTGACTCAACTAAGTCCACTGTGCCGCGAGTTGTCGGAGGTTGAGCCAGGGTCGACCTCGTTGAAGAATGCTATTGTTTACGAGGTCATGCTCTGTAACTGTTTGATCATACAAGTAGCAATGGGACTATTGATGTTTGTAGAGGTATGGAAGTGCTCCCAACAGAAGGGAGTGCATATAGAGACCCGCCGTTCAGGCTCGTCCCATTTGGACTTAGTTTCTCTCCGTTCTTTAGGAGAAGCTTCTCTAAATAAGTTCGAATAGGGAGCACATACCAAAGATGAATGACAGCCAGTTTGATGTCCATTTTCAGAAGCCAGCGCATTCTATCAGTAGTAGCTGATGTGGCTGCATGATAAACTGTAGATGCAGCAAGGTTAACCCAAATTGTGCTGGAATTTCTCTCTAAAATATGATTACTTTTATATATTGCAGGTATCAACTACATCAATGAGTGTCTACTGATGCCAAAAATCATTTTAAGCCACCCAAAAGTAGATTTTTGTCTATCGCTTCACCTACGTCACATAACCGTCGAAATAAGTGATTCTCGGCAGCCAGTTTGGAAAAAAATGGGCGCCATCTTAAAATCCATCATTTCTGGTGCAGCAAAAATGTGGCGATCAACTTCCTTGGGTACGCAAATGTGGGTATAGCCGTTTAAATTAAACTTCTATAGTTGGGTCATCTGGAGCAATTCCGTGACCGTGGAGAGCGAAGGTTCGTTTCTCAGTGGATTTGTATTCTATGAAGATCAATTAAAAAATTTAGCGGGGGTGTCTCTCGCGAAAGTGTGGGCGGAACCCGTGAGAGCCCGAAATCCAAAATGGCTGCCGTCGGCCATTTTGAATTTTATTTCTTTCATGGTTTGGCCTACAGTAATGCTCAGTACATGCTTTCTGGGGTTTTTGGGGGCGAGGAATTCATATTTGATGTCGTTTTCATAATTTGACCTAGTTATGACCTTCAAATCCAAGATGGCCGCCGATTTTCAGCTCAGAATGGTCAATTTTTTAAATTCGGCGTACAGCCTTCATAATAGGCTCTAATGAAAGCTCTGATAATGCTGGGTTGAGTGATGGACAGTAAAGCTATACGAAATTCATCTTAGAGGTAACAGGTTACAGGTTATTGTTGATTCACCTCATGAATATCGGCTCTCCATGGCCACAAAATTACTGAAAATGACCCAACGAATTACTTGATATGTGTAAATTGGAATACATTGGTATGCATAATTTGTCATCACCAAACACCGCCCGATTAAAGGTTACGGCTGATTGTACCTCAAAGTTTACACTGGTAGTCAATTATCGGTCCTCAGGCTTTATTCCTATCTGAAAAGTAATCTAATCAGGTCCTAAATGATTTTTGAGCAAAACTGAAAATAAACTATTCCATTGTCCTTTAGTTACTCAACATCAACGTCAACTATACGCTATAAAAAAAGCAGAAACTTGTCCTCTGGTTACGGAACTCTAGGATGTCAGACAGGATGTTGTAGTAACTCTAAACGCTTGTCCATTCATGGCTAGCGCAGCATTTAATTGGGCAGTGTCTAGTAATTTACATCACTATTCTTTTATTCTATGGAAGTACAATGCATGTACTCTGATTTTGCAACTTATCAATGATTAGTAACTAATAGACCCCTATTCCTCATCCGAATCTGTTGATTCTCCAAACGCATTGTCATCATCATTACTACTCTCATCGCTGCTGTCATCTGAACAGTCATGACCTGTGAACTGGTGGGGCAAGGGTGACAGGGTATGGCGCACTGGTTGGCACTTTCCATTTATGATTTTCCAACCATGGCCAATGGGGGACGGATGATCTAGCAAGTTGTAATGGAGCTGGCAATATGTGATGTAGTTCGTCCTTTCCACATGGTGATTCAACGTGTCATCATCAGGTGGGAGGCGGGCCATGCTCTTCTTCATTTTGTGCCACTTGGAAGCTCTGGCCTGCCCGCAAGTAATATCTGCACTTTCAGCATAAACTTTGGAGAGGACAAATGCTTTCATATCAGCTTTGACTTCGTCCTGTAACTCCAAACCCTCACCCAATCGCCCAACGAGCTCTCCCGCCTCAGGATCATTGATCACTTTCTGCAACAATCTCTTTTTCCCTTGCCCATAGAATCCTGGTGTGTGGTCACTACCAGTGATCACATGGAGAGGTATGATGATATTTGCAACATCTTCTGATAGCATGGCATGGCAATTGATTAGCTCATGCTTGCGTTTCATCAGCAGATCACCTCGGAGTTGATGCGAGACATAAGCCACTTGGACATACACGTCTGTATCCTCGCTGTCTAGGACAACTGCTTCAGTGTGGTTCTCGGCCCTCAGGTTGGCATAGGCAGAGCGCAGCATTGTATCTGCCTCTTGATGCTTGAATCCATAGTCCATGCTCGCCACGCCAGTGCTCAGATTGGTTGAAGTCTCGCCCTCACAGTATATGATGCCACCTCGCACACGATCAAATTGTGTTTTCATCTGTTCTATTACAAGCTTCTGTAGTCTGACCTTGTTTGCTAAATTGACCATTACTTTAATGAACCCAATAGCTCCTGGGAATATGTCTTCGGGCTTTAGAAAAATATTTGGGATGTGTGGATGTTTTGCTGTTCGTCGATCGTGCTCACGGAGAGGTCTGGGCTAGCGGCCCTGGTGTACCTTGCGGAGGGGTCAGGTATGATCCAACTTGAGTCAGCCTTTGAGGGGCGGGTGACCGACGAGTGTCTATCAATGTACAATGTAGATGGGTCGATGCGCAAAACTAGTAAGAGCAAGTTGTTACAGCTGTTCAACCTAGACCCAGTTGCTTAAAAACCACGGAATCACGTCAGCCTCGTGGACATGGGGCTCATTTGGCGGTTAGCCACCCCCCGCACCCGAGGACCGTGAGGCTAAGAAGAGGGATGGTTCAGAGTACCGTTGGAGTGATTACTTGGATAAGATCTGCGCTATCATCATCTTACGCCACACTGATGCACGCCTCATCATCCTCGTCAACGACAAGTATGACCTTCCACTCAGCATCAAGGCTGATGAGCACAATCGACGGGCAGCAAAATATCCACACGTCCTAAATGTTTTTCCAAAGCCCGAAGATATATTCTCAGGAGCTGTTGAGTTCAACAAAGTAATGGTCAATTCAGCAAACAAGGTCAGACCGCAAAAGCTTGTAATGGAACAGATGAAAACACAAGTTGGTCGTGTGCGAGATGGCATCATATACTGTGAGGGTGAGACTTCAACCAATCTGAGCACTGGCGTGGCGAGAATGGACTATGGATTCAAACATCCAGAGGCAGATACAATGCTGCTCTCTGCCTATGCCAAGCTGAGGGCCGAGAACCACACTGCAGCAGTTGTCCTAGACAGCGAGGACACAGACGTGTATGTCCAAGTGGCTTATGTCTCGCATCAACTCCGAGGTGATCTTCTGATGAAACGCAAGCATGAGTTAATCAATTGCCATGTCATGCTCTCAGAAGATGTTGCAAATATCATCATACCTCTCCATGTGATCACTGGTAGCGACCACACATCAGGATTCTATGGGCAAGGGAAAAAGAGATTGTTGCAGAAAGTGATCAATGATCATGAGGCGAGAGAGCACCTTGGACGAGAGAGTGAGAGTTTGGAGTTACAAGACGAAGTTAAAGCTGTTGTGAAAGCATTTGTCCTCTCCAAATTCTATGCTGAAAGTGCAGATATTACTTGCGGGCAGGCCAGAGCTTCCAAGTGGCACAAAATGAAGAAGAGCATGGTCCGCCTCCCACCTGATGATGACACGTTGAATCACCATGTGGAAAGGATGAACTACATCACATATTGCCAGCTCCATTACAACTTGCTAGATCATCCGTCCCCCATTGGCCATCGTTGGAAATCATAAATGGAAAGTACCTACCAGTTCGCCATACCCTACCACCCTTGCCCCCCAGCTCACACCTCATGACTGTTCAGATGACAGCAGCGATGAGAGTAGTAGTGATGATGACAATGCATTTGGAGAATCAACAGATTCGGATGAAGAGTAGGGGTCTATTAGTTTGCTAATCATTGTTGAGTTGCAAAATCAGGGTAAATTACTAGACATCGCCCAATTAAATGCTAGGCTAGCCATGAATGGACAGATGTTTAGAGTTACTACAACATCCTGTCTGACATCCTTGAATACCGTAACCAGAGGACAAGTCTCTGCTTTTATTATGGTGTATAGTTGATGTTGGTGTTGAGTAACTAGAGGACAATGGAGTACTTTATGTTCAGTTTTGCTCATAAAAGTGATTTAGTACCCGAATAGATTACTTTTCTGATAGGAATAAAGCCCGAGGACCGATAATTGATAATCAACCGTAACCTTTAATCGGGCGGTGTCTGGTGATGACAAATTATGCATACCCATGTATTCCAATTTTACACATATCATCAATTAATTCGAAGGGTCATTTTTAGTAATTTTGTGGCCATGGAGAGCCGATATTCATGAGGTGAATCAACAATAACCTGTAACCTGTTACATCTAAGATGAATTTCGTATAGTTTTACTGTCCATCACTCAACTCAGCATGATCAGAGCTTTCATTAGAGCCTATTATGAAGGCTGTAAGCCGAATTTAAAAAATTGACCATTCTGAGCTGAAAATCGGCGGCCATCTTGGATTTGAAGGTCAAAACTAGGTCATATTAAGAAAACAACATCAAATATGAATTCCTCGCCCCCCAAAACCCCAGAAACCATATACTGAGCAGCACTGTAGGCCAAAGCATGGCAAAAATAAAATTCAAAATGGCCGACGGCAGCCATTTTGGATTTCAAGCTCTCACAGGTTCCGCCCACACTTTCGCGGGGGACACCCCCGCTTAATTTTTTAATTAGACTTTGTAGAAGACAAATCCACTGAGAAACGAACCTTCGCTCTCCACGGTCACGGAATTGCTCCAGATGACCCAACTACTATGTGTCTTAGAAGTGACGATTTGGGAATTTGATGATTTCTAATGGCGGCCATTTTGAAATCCAAGATGGCGGCCAACTACGGATTTTCAAGCCGGACTCCCTTTCTAAAAAAGAATAATATGTGTTTCTCTGTCACTATGCAAAGTTTCATGCTTTTATCACAAAGTGCACAATCGACCCATTTTTTGTTACATATCTGCCGGACTATAAGACGGTTGGCGCGAGAGCTGAAAGAGATTCAGAAGGACTATGCATCCGCTTGTGAAATCCATGGTGAGCTGTATTGTCTGCTTGAGGAAAGCCAAACGGAGAGATTGGACCAGTGGGAGGCTGATCTGTCGAATCAAGTCTTCAGTATTGAAGAAAAGGTGGAAGACTACCTACAGATGGTTCATGTCCAGAATGCAGCGTCAGGAAATCAAGCCCCGCCTTCTGGGACTGAAACACCACGGCACATAGTTACCAGATCCGAGAGTGGACGACAGAGGTCGGCGGCAGAGCAACATTTGTTGAATCCAATTTGAACTCTAATGATTCTCCAAACTCTGAATCTACTAGTAATAATGATCTTGAGCAGTGACTCTCTGATAATATGCCACAACAACAACAACATTCTGCTGGACAATCTAGAATAGGGCTAGGGAATCAAGCTTCGAATGAATCATTTGATAGCTGGATTGATAACTTGGTTGAATTTTCCAATACATTGTTACCTCAAAATGTGGAAAATATGTCCATCGCAGATGCACTCTACAAGTTGGAAGCAGGAAAAGATATCCCTGCTATTGAACTTACCAGATTTGACGGTAATCCCTTAGCTTATGTTGAGTTCATTGAACGCTTCAAGATTCATATTCATGACAAATCACACCTGTCCGATGACATGAGGTTAGTACAGCTCCGTATGCATGCCACCGGAGAGGCCGAGCGCGCTATTTCGGGATTGGGCTCTGCAGGTATTATGTATGCCACAGCATTGAAAACACTTAAGGACCAGTTCGGACAGCCTAGTCTTGTAGCCAGAGCATTTGTCAATAAGTTGATAAAAGGAGCAAAGATTTCGCAAAACAACAGGCAGCCTTACGAGAGTTCTCATTGGATATTATAAATTGTCAGGCAAACTTTAGGCGACTGAACTATTTTGCGGACATCAATGCGAATGAAAATCTTAGGCAGATTATACGACGATTCTCCGACCATCTCATAGGTAAGTGGAAAGGAACTGTGGCAGACATCAGAGAAAAGGGTGAGGTCCCAACCCTTGATCACGTGAGTATGTTCGTACGCAAGCGTGTCAAAGCGGAATTCGACCCCGATTTTGGGGATCTTGAGCGTACTGAAAGCAGAGACTGGAAAGGTGGACAGCGTGACAGACGCACCAGTAAAGATGTTCATGCCTCACAAAATCCAAATCAGTCTAAGCGAACGTCAAAGCGTTACGTCTGTGAAGAGGATCACGGAATCTCAGAATGCCCCACTTTCCTGGATTCGACTGTGGAAGAAAGAGTCCAGCTGGTGAAAGACAAACGACTTTGTTTTTCATGCCTGATCAAAAATCACAATTCCAAAGACTGCAGATCAAAGAAGAAGTGCGGTAGAAATGGCTGCAATCGAACGCATCATATCTTGATACATTTTGACCCTCCTTCGGCCAGTGGAGCTATGTCCGCTTTGGACAGGGTGAGTATAATGCCCGTGATCAGAGCTCGATTCAGGTCGGAAAATGGTAAGGTCAGAGAAGGCAATGTTCTGATGGATTCTAGAGCCGGAACAACGATCATACGAAGAGATTTCGCCAAAGCCCTTGGTTTGCAAGGTCGTCGTGAAAGACTGGATCTCGCTGTAGTGGGAGGAGAAAGGCTAGAACAGCCAGATAGTAGGAGAGTAAAGGTTTTCGTGTCTGCTCTTGACGGAGACGAGGAGTTTGCCCTAGAAGCACATGAGGTGGACAAAACTATCCTGAGCATACCGCCTCTGAATCGACCATGGCTTCAATCGTTTTCACATTTATCAGATGTGAAATTTTCCCATAAAGCGGCGCCCGTCGATTTAATCCTAGGTGTCCAGTATAGCTATCTTCACGTGGAGGAACAAATACGTAAGGGTTTACCCTTTGAGCCAGTGGCCAAGCGTACAAAGCTAGGATGGTAAGTCATTGGGCCAGACAACGTGAAGCAAATGTCTTCGGTCTGTTCTGTGAACTTTGTCCAAAATGTGGACATGAAGAAGTTTTATGACTTCGAAACACTTGGTGTACAGGTGGCTGATTGTTCCTGTGAGGCAAAGATTATCTCCCCTGATGATAACAAGGCATTGGAGTTATTCGAAGCATCTTGTGTAAGGCAGGGTGATCGATATGCCATTGGTCTGCCGTGGAAAACTGAACCTACTCAGCTTCCAGATAACTACCCTCTTGCAGAGAAGAGATTGCTCTCGTTGGAGCGCAACTTGATAAAAGACCCTGTCAAAGGCAAGATGTACAACGAGGCAATAGGAGAATATAAGAGGAACGACTGGGCTCGAATCCTGACCAAAGAGGAATTGGTAGAGAATTCACATACTGTATATTACATTCCCCATCATGGCGTGTATCGCCTTGATACGCCCAGTACCCCTTTGCGGGTTGTATTTGACCCAGCATGTCCGTACAAGGGGACATCGTTGAATTCTCTCTTATACAAGGGCCCGTGCCTAATTGGAAACCTTTTGGGGGTCTTACTTCGTTTCCGAGAGGAGCATGTGGTATTTGTCGGAGATATTTCGAAAATGTATCTCCAGATTCTTCTTCCTGAGCGAGATACTCGGGTTCATCGGTTTCTTTGGAGAAACCTGGAAACGTCCAGAGAGCCAGATATTTACTGCTTGCAGAGAGTGATTTTCGGCGATAAGCCGTCTCCGGATATGGCTAGTTTTGTCATTTTGAAGATTGTAGATGAAGTCCAAGATGAACTTCCAGAAGCTGCATTGATACTGCGAAGAGATCGATATATGGATGATCTGATACAAGGGCGTAGACAAGTTGTCAGGTTTGAGGGGGCTTGAGAGGGGGAGAGTCTTTGAGGGGGGTATCCCCCCTCGCAGCTTAAGAATGTTTTTTGAAACTTGATGGTAAATTGGCACTCTCTGGGAGCATCTGAGCAGTATAACATTGTAACAACTGAACTTTGATTTATGCCAAAATGTCTCATAATAATGATTCAGTCTCGGGTTTGCACTATAATTCAAGTTAACCCTTAGACAATACTATCCTGCCCCGGTAGCATCGGAATGGCTGCATTGACACGTGGCTGAGCACATGAGCTCTGGTTCATTAATCGGGTTACCTTTGCTATCTTTTTAACATAGGAAATATTGTTAATCGATGATAACTGGGCTATTTTCTACCTGCAGTTGTCGGACTTATCAAAAATGTTAGCTTAGTGGTCCTTTCCATATTTACCATATTTGAAGTACGGTTGGTATCGGCTAAAGCTAGAGTGGCACCATTTCGTCAAACCACAATTCCACGACTGGAGCTAATGGCAGCTCTCGTGGGATCGAGACTTGCCAAGACGATATGTGAGGAATTCAAAGAGAAACCTCATCATGTGACCCTGTGGTCAGATTCTCAAATTGTACTTCATTGGCTACGTTCCGAGTCTATTTCCCTGAAAGCCTTTGTTGGTGTAAGAGTCTCCGAAATACAGTCTACTTTGGATGCTATGAACTGGAGGTATGTCCCAACACAGTTGAACCCCGCTGATGATCTCAGTCGTGGTGTTTCTGTCGATTGTATGAGACGGTGGATAAATGGACCTACTTTCCTGAGGAAACCAGAGAATGAATGGCCTATTGAACGACCAAGCCCAGTGGATGAAGACTTGGAATGTAAGAAGAATGTCCCTGTTTGCGCCTCTTTGGAGGTTGCTTCCTCGCAGATTATGGACCCAACGACTGTTTCTAGCTGGCAGAGGCTGGTTAGAGTTACTGCTTTCTGTTTACGTTTTGTCCATAATTCGCGAGCGAAATCCAAGACTCAGGGACAGGAGTTACTGAAAGGAGCCCTCCAGCGAGATGAGCTTGATAAGGCTCAGAGATATTGGTTGATACATGCCCGGAGTAATGAAACTGATTGGGAGAAACGTTACCGTGACCTCGCGCCGTACAAAGAGGATGGCGTCATACGCGTTGGAGGTCGACTAAGACGTTCAGGATTGACCTATGACCAAATGCACCCAATATTGTTACCTGCAGAACACCATATAGCTAAATTGGTGATGAGAGACATACATGAGAAGACTGGGCATGCCGGACCCAAAAGAACATTACGCGACTGCAGACGAAGATTCTGGGTAATTAGAGGAAGGAACCTAGCCAAGAGCATAACACGTTCCTGTGTCATATGTCGCAAACTACGTCAACCGCCACATTCTACGCTGATGGCAGATCTTCCAACAGAGAGAGTGAAGCCTCTCTCTCCTCAATTCAGTGTAACGGGAGTCGATTTATTTGGTCCTTTTCAATTGATGTATGGACGGAATAAAACTGTGAAGGCATGGGGAGCCTTATTTACGTGCGCAGTGGTTCGTGCTGTAAACTTGGAGATCGTGGCAGATCTCTCTACAGAAGCATTTCTTCCTGTCTATGCGTCGATTTGTTGCACATCACGGATGGCTTCAGACCCTGATTTCAGATAATGGAACAAACTTTGTGGGCGCACAGAAGGAACTGAGGACGTTATTTAAGGGAGGACGTAAGCAAATCGAAGACTTTGCTTCCCTGCACAAGGTTCGTTAATTCTTCAATACACCTTTAAGTGCACACCAGGGTGGGATGTTTGAGAGTTTAATAAAACAAACCAAGAGAGCGATACAGGTTGCCATTGGCCAACAGACTCTCACGTGGAACGAGATGTCCACGGTTCTTGCGGAGGTGGAGTGCCTAATCAATTCTAGACCGTTGGGTTACGCATCAAATGATCCAAATGACCCTCAGCCACTGACTCCGAATCACTTCCTTTTTGGACGCGCTTCTGCAGAAGTACCACAAGGTCCATTTGAGGAGACAAAGAACACTCGGAAGAGATTTGAATTTGTTCAAACACTTGTTTGTCACATTTGGAAGCGATTTATTCGCGAATATCTACCGACGCTGGTGAGACGAGTTTTGTGGCAGCTGAAAGGACGTCAGTTGAAGATTGATCACATCGTCCTTCTGACGGATCCAGTGGTTCCTCGTGGTAAGTGGGATCTTGCAAGGGTAGTAGAGGTATATCCTGGGTCCGATGGTGTAGTCAGGAACGTTAAGGTAAAAACTTGAACAGGTGAGTATCGACGATCCATTCAGAGATGCTGCCCACTTCACGAATCTGCAGATGTCACTTCCACTGCTGTTGCGGGCCCGAGGATATGTTAGGTACGCCTTGTATATGCTGATATTCCGTATGTAACTGTAGTGATGGTTTTGCACTGTTTAAATGGTTTAGTGCGCGTACTGTAGAGGCGCGCCAAGAATTGCTCTTGAGAAACGGATGTCAGTTTCTGGATGAAAAAAGGTGATCCTTTCGCCAGTTTTGATGATCCTTTTGGGTACAGGGCTACGGAGGTCTACTCTTCAGGTGATTTTTTGGTTTTCTTGCTTGTGGTAGTGCATGATGCCTGTGGATATTTAGAGGAATGCGAATTTTGCTGTAATCTTGTTTTCCCGCTATTTTGCGCATTTCGGTATGTGACCCTTGGAGAGTGCAAACGATTACTTTTACACGATTCATTGATCTAGTCACCCATATATAGATAATTATGAGATCTTAGACTGAAATATCATTAGGAATGACGCTAATCTATTATCAGATTTTATGTCTGTTTTTTTTACTATGCTTTTTTTACTTTCATTTTCGATATTGTTTGGGAACAGAAAATTTCTATATCATGTGTGGTGAAGATCGAATTATTGAATTATTGTTTGGCCTAAGTGATGGATTGGATGACTTAAAGATAGACATTTATAGGCCTAGGCGTTATAAAACTTGAGTCTGGATCTATTTCATTTGTGAAGAGTTGTGATTTCAATAGATAACAGACATTTCATACGAGGACTGATCATTGATCAAATTGTCGGTCTATGAACGCTGTTGAAGATAATGTGTTATATTCAGAGAATGTGGACTATTGTATTGTCATTTCTTTTATTCTACAGAACCTTCATGTATACAGTATTAAGAGTCTCTGAATACAGTTAGAAGAAACCTCTGTGACGTCTCCTGTTATTGTTTCTCTCCCTTTCGTACCAGGTGATGATGGAATATGGTGATGGTTCTAACTGATCATCATTTATTGGTGATGCTGTCGTCGCCTTTTTGTGATAGATTTTACACTCTCCAATGCTGCAGGTATACTGTGTAAAAGGAAGGTACAGGGATTGAATGAAAGAACGAATGAATGTTTAATCACCATACAGTATGTATATATATATATGTGTATAAAACTGAGAATGGCAGGAATACAACCCAGAGGGCTTGTTATATCCCAAATGGTAAGAAGTACAATATATTGACAGGAAGCGAATAATGTGGCAAGGCTTTGGTGTAAGACCTCCCATTGAAAAGGTAATATCCTGGACAAAAGACTGACAATACAACTTGCATCAGACCCTTTGTCAATTATATTTCGTGAGTTTTACACCAAATCGTTGCCAATAATATAGTCAGAATTTATGAATTAAATGATAAAATAGTGAATAGACTGCGTCGCATTGCTGAGCTCTGCTTATAATATAATTGACAAATAAAGAGAATATGCTGTTGGAGCTCGATGGCCTAAGCAATTAACGATTTTACATAAAAGAGGGAATTGTCACATGTATACATCATTGGAATTATGTACAATGTCGATGAAAGACGAACAACACATCTAATGCACCTTCGGAAGTAAATATGGTAATCAATAGACAATAGTCAATAGATGGAGTTTCAAGCGGAATTTGAAAAGGGACTGGGATAGACATGACTTTAAATTAAGAGGTAAGGTTGAGGTTGAGGTTTTTGTTCTGCTGAATTCAGTTTGTACTTTCGTTTGCATTCTTGATAATAGAAAATATACATTTTACAGGTATACGAACTTACAAATAATAACAGTTCTCATTCAAATGAAATAGGTAAAGCCGAGAACAATCTATCCGAATTTTCCAGAAGCACTATTGAAGAATGTGGACCATGTGGAATATGGAACATTGGTGTGAATATGTTGCTAGATTCAGAGGGATCGTGGCTACTTATAATACTGTATTAGGGCAGAAAGATACAAACGCGTAGATTGATGTAGCTTACTAAATAAATCATATATAAGTAAAAAAAAAAAAAAAGTTAACAGTATTACAGATATTCGCAGCCACTAAATACAGGATTGTAAAATATTCAGCGAACATGGAACGCAAACCAAATGAATTCAGAAAAAACTAGATACAGTCGATCGAATACGATCGAGGAGGCATCCCTTTTGCATCTTTAGTAAAGGAAACATTCATTATTTGTGAAGAGAGTTAAAACCTTGAGGGAAGGTACCCAAATACCGAATTTGAAAGAATCCGTTCAGATCCAACAGTTAATGTCCGGAAATGCAATTTTACCTCGGCCCACGGGTGGCGTCACGTATAGGCAGATAGGCATAAAAAATATTCCCAACCGAGATCTTGAGGCACGATTCCTTGACAATGGAAATAGAAAATGTTAACTTGGCCTACAGGTGGCACCACCTATGAGCAGATCGACAAGAAAAACGAAACGAAACCTTCAGGTAAGGTACCCATATACCAAACTTGGAAAGAATCCATTCAAGTTTTAAAAAGTTACTGTCCGGAAGCATAATTTTAAATTTGCCCCCAGGTGGCGCCACCTATATGTGGATCGGCATGAAAAATAATGCCAAGCGAGATATTGAGGCGAGGTATCTACACACCAAATTTGAAATGAATTGGTCCAGGGTTTCAAAAGTTATTGTCTGGAAACAATTTTAACTTAGCTTTCAGGTGGCGCCACCTATACACGAATCAACACGAAAAAACAATATCAAGACAGACCTTGAGGCAAGGTACCCACACGCCAAATTTGGAAAGAATCCTTAAGGTTTTCAAAAGTTATTGTCTGGAAATGCAATTTTAACTTGGCGCCATCTGGCACGACAAACAATTCCAAGCAAGAACTATAAGCAAGGGACCCACTTTCCAAATACAAAAACATGGGTCTGTGCCTGATAAATCGAGACCTTTTGGGGTTGCAATTCATTGAGGGGTGGCAGGACTAAACAAATATTGCAGACTACACACAAATTTCAACTTTCTGCCAAGATATATTGGATATATATGCTCAAACACAATATATGAGGGTCGGGCGAGAGCTAGTTTGGGAGATAGAGGTTGGGGCTCGGCGCCCTGGGGGTGGGAACATGCTCTCCTCGAGGGTAGTTGTAGGTGCGCTGACATGAAGGCCATAGAAAGCACTGACATCAGCATGCCATCATCTGCCAGTCTGAAGAACCAAAAGGTTGAATTCAATTCAATTCAGGAAATTGGTCATATGCACAGTGTGCACCCAAACTTTAGGAACTCAGTTGCAATTAATATAGTAAGTTACATGTGTGGACACAAATGGTTCGTGCAAAAGCTTTTGAAAAACAATTATTTGATAGCAAAATTGAAGGAAATTTTGTCCTTCATTTAAGGCAACACGAAATTCAAAACTAACAGGGGTTCAGTACTGTGGGGATTCCCCCGCCAGTTATGTTGTATTTTTCTTCTGAAGGTGATTCGGCATCCCTATATTAAATTTTCCGCAGTTAAAGATATGGGCTCGATAAAATCTGTTCAATTTTTCAGGGAATTATTGTCCGGAAATTAAATTTTAACTTCGTGGGAGAAATGTATATACATGTATATGTTCCAGGGCCTAAAATCATCATACTGTATACAATTGAATGGCATGGCTGTACACCAGGAACTTAATGTACTTTAGATGCAAATGGCTTCAGACTATTTTGACAGTCATAACTGTGAATCAATCACTGATGTGCTATCTATGCAAATGAGAATATGGAATTGGTACCCAAACAGAGACAGCCACTTCACCATATGGTCCAGATGGAAAATTTGCATATAACAGAAAATGTAGATAAAACACAAGTATCCAATCTCGGACAGAGCTTAAAAACAATAAGTGTCTTCCCCTAGACAGGAGCAATATAAATAACAAATTAGAAGTTGATTGACAAAGGCATTCGGAAGCTATCCGACGGAAAATATTGAACAAAAGGGAAATTTGTATATAACGAGATTTGTAGATAAAAACCCAGTTCCCAGTTTCGGACAGCGCTGAAAAACAATAGGTGTCTCCCCCTAGGCAGAACTATAATGTCCACTACAAATTGGAAGTTGACTGACAAAGGCATTCAAAAGTTATCCGACAGAAACGAAAAGTGAACGGAAGCGGAAGAAAGAAGAAAATGAACTGTTTCATCACTGCTTTAATAATCAGCTACATTTTGAGTTTGCAGTCCACCCGCGACCTTGGGGATATGCACGAATTCCTAACGGAACGGTATAGATCGACCCGATTGAATTGCGGTCTAGATCAAACCAAAGGAAATAATAGAATGAATTACAGGCAGGTTTGGCGAACGAACTCACGGTAGTAGTTATATAAAAGTACTTCAGGCCCCACTCATCCACCCAAATACTCACAGCCACCGCGATCCACCATCACCCACCGAGCGCTGTCATACGTCATTGTTGATTTTTATTCGTATAAATTATTGCGTCTGGATATTAATAAATTATATGCGTTATAATTTTACCTGAATATAATATTAAAGATCTACATATGGTATTATAAATAAATCTTCCGAATTTATACGTTAATCGTTTAAACAGTCTATATTTTAGGTTTTATTCCGCTTTTACAAAAGGTGGTATTTCGTATAGGTCCTATAGTACGGGTTCATAGCAATAAATTAGCCGAGTCTGTACGTTCATATATATTGTAGACTGTTAAGTTTTTACAAATTGCAATTAGCATTAACGAACACTCGGTGACACTCGACTACTAATTACGGTATGTAGTCAACCTCGCTGTATTAGAAGCCGGTCATGGTACATAATTGTATTGATTTTAATACCTGTCAATGCGAAGGGTGTGTGTTATGGTAACAGGTGTGGTCGGATAATAGAAATCGCTCTGTTTAAATATAGGGAAGTAACGTAGCATATGATAATATTGGGGTTCGAGTATTTATATGTACAGACCGATATCGCTTTAATTGGGGGCCATTATACAATCACCGTATAGCGGGAGTTGAATGGGCATATCGTGAGATAGATCATTATTTGAGAATTGTTTGTCGAAATATATATATCTCTAATAGAATTCCACTTATAGTCTACTTCGGAATGGCGAATTTACTGAAAAATATCAGCGAACCTAGAAAATTGTCCGTAAGTATTGTAATTTTATCGCGATCTACTCGCGGATAATACCGACTTTGTCGATATAACGATGTACATAGCGAACGGCGTTGTAAATGTTCGATTATAACTGATTTGAATACAAGGGCTACGCACTTTTAATATTCCAACTCTATATTTACTCTATATTTTTTATAGGCTAACAACTCTACGTGGTCCGGATTCGTACGAGAAAATGCGGACATTTTAGGTAGTTCCGGTTGGCCTAGTTTGGAGACTGTATTCGCCATAGATGGGGTCGTTGAAACACGGCCCATTTATAATGACGATGATTGGAATGCTGGTATAAGGAGTCCAACGACCATTCTTCTAAATAATTCTCCTTCACTTCCGGAGATTAAAACACGTAAATGTGTAGAAGGATTATCCCGTTTATTCGCACCCCGAGTTTGTAAAAGCTGTAATCAGCCATTAAGCGTCGAAGTTTGCGGAAAATGCCGCGTTAGTTTATGCCGAGATTGCGCGTGTTTTGCCCGATAGGTGTCATTCGGGGTTTTTATGTGTCCGAGCTGTTGCAATTATCCGTTTTGCGGTTATTGGTGACTGAAACTTTCCAAATAATCAAAACCCGTGATAACGATAAATATTTGGGGGACTATTCTTGGACTTGTGCAGATTTTTAGGAACTGTTCATGAACTTTGAGGGACTATTCTTGGACTAGTCTTGGACTATTGTTGGACTAGTCTTGGACTATTGTTGGACTAGTCTTGGACTATTGTTGGACTAGTCTTGGACTGTTGTTGGACTAGTCTTGGACTAGTTTTGGACTAGTCTTGGACTATTGTTGGACTTGCGTAGATTTTTAGGAACTTTTCATGAACTTTGAGGGACTATTCTTGGACTAGTCTTGGACTATTGTTGGACTAGTTTTGGACTAGTCTTGGACTATTGTTGGACTTGCGTAGATTTTTAGGAACTTTTCATGAACTTTGAGGGACAGTGAGTGAGTGAGGGACTTTTCTTGGACTAGGCTTGGACTAGTCTTGGACTATTCTTGGATTTGTATGGATTTTAAGAACTGTTCATGAACTTTTGGGGACAGTGAGTGAGTGAGTGAGGGACTTTTCTTGGACTAAACTTGGACTTGTATGGATTTTAGGAACTTTTCATGAACTTTTAGCGACAGTGAGTGAGTGAGTGAGTGAGTGAGGGACTTTTCTTGGACTAGTCTTGGACTATTCTTGGATTTGTATGGATTTTAGGAACTTCATGAACTTTTGGGGACAGTGAGTGAGTGAGTGAGTGAGGGACTTTTCTTGGACTATTCTTGGATTTCTGTGGATTTTAAGAACTTTTCATGAACTTTTGGGGACAGTGAGTGAGTGAGTGAGTGAGTGAGGGACTTTTCTTGGACTAGTCTTGGACTATTCTTGGATTTGTGTGGATTTTAAGAACTTTTCATGAACTTTTGGGGACAGCGAGTGAGTGAGTGAGTGAGTGAGTGACTTTTCTTGGACTAGGCTTGAATTAGTCTTGGACTATTCTTGGATTTGTGTGGATTTTAAGAACTTTTCATGAACTTTTAGGGACTATTCTCGGACTATTCTTGGACTTGTGTAGATTTTAAGAACTTTTCATGAACTTTTGTGGAAAACAATAAAGAGCTGCTACAGCAATCTATGAATGGTATATTTATTATCACTGGATACTCGTTGTAACCGACTATCGCCCATATAAAGTCATATCGAAACGACTCTGGACGGTGGCTGAAAGAAAGAAGAACGCAACCTCGGTTGTTAAAGTTCAAAGTATATATTTATTAATACAAATTAATTTAGTAATGATAGTTTCAAAACGAAAATGCAAACTGAGCAATCCTAGTACCCAAACACTAATTTCATTCCATTTCCATAACTCTGTGAAAGAGCTGAGGGTATATCGATAACGAACGCAAGGATACGCCCTGGTGGCGGAATCAACTAATCAACATGTTTGATCGGTTGCCTTGAGTACTCGCGCGGTAAAAGTCTGTTTATTACGAATTTACGCATTTCAGCGACAGATTCTTCGGTTTCACCGTTTGATAAATCGTCTTCCTCACGCAGCCGTTTCTTAGTCGCCATTACTTTCTGATGAATCGGGTGCTTTCGTAGTTTTCTCCATGCCCTTAAATTACGGACGTAGATATTTCGGAACCTTGTCTGTATTCTAGGTAAAAGCATTCAGCTAAAGTGAAATGACTCTATTTGCCAACAGGGGGCGTCGTTTCATTCGTCATCATCTCCCACTAGTTCCAGTTTTTGTCACCAGGGCAATGAGTGGTCAATACGACCGAACATGGAAAAACCCTGATGTAAGATGAGGACCCGGATGTAAAACTACAATACCCAGGAAGTGACCTTTGACCCTGCGCTACTCGGAAGTGACGGTATCGTACGCAGGCACACACTAGGGTGTGGGTGCACCAGGTATGCGTGTGTGTGTGTGTGCCTGCGTACGATACCGTCACTTCCGAGTAGCGCAGGGTCAAAGGTCACTTCCTGGGTATTGTAGTTTTACATCCGGGTCCTCATCTTACATCAGGGTTTTTCCATGTTCGGTCGTATTGACCACTCATTGCCCTGGTGACAAAAACTGGAACTAGTGGGAGATGATGACGAATGAAACGACGCCCCCTGTTGGCAAATAGAGTCATTTCACTTTAGCTGAATGCTTTTACCTAGAATACAGACAAGGTTCCGAAATATCTACGTCCGTAATTTAAGGGCATGGAGAAAACTACGAAAGCACCCGATTCATCAGAAAGTAATGGCGACTAAGAAACGGCTGCGTGAGGAAGACGATTTATCAAACGGTGAAACCGAAGAATCTGTCGCTGAAATGCGTAAATTCGTAATAAACAGACTTTTACCGCGCGAGTACTCAAGGCAACCGATCAAACATGTTGATTAGTTGATTCCGCCACCAGGGCGTATCCTTGCGTTCGTTATCGATATACCCTCAGCTCTTTCACAGAGTTATGGAAATGGAATGAAATTAGTGTTTGGGTACTAGGATTGCTCAGTTTGCATTTTCGTTTTGAAACTATCATTACTAAATTAATTTGTATTAATAAATATATACTTTGAACTTTAACAACCGAGGTTGCGTTCTTCTTTCTTTCAGCCACCGTCCAGAGTCGTTTCGATATGACTTTATATGGGCGATAGTCGGTTACAACGAGTATCCAGTGATAATAAATATACCATTCATAGATTGCTGTAGCAGCTCTTTATTGTTTTCCACAAAAGTTCATGAAAAGTTCTTAAAATCTACACAAGTCCAAGAATAGTCCGAGAATAGTCCCTAAAAGTTCATGAAAAGTTCTTAAAATCCACACAAATCCAAGAATAGTCCAAGACTAATTCAAGCCTAGTCCAAGAAAAGTCACTCACTCACTCACTCACTCACTCGCTGTCCCCAAAAGTTCATGAAAAGTTCTTAAAATCCACACAAATCCAAGAATAGTCCAAGACTAGTCCAAGAAAAGTCCCTCACTCACTCACTCACTCACTCACTGTCCCCAAAAGTTCATGAAAAGTTCTTAAAATCCACAGAAATCCAAGAATAGTCCAAGAAAAGTCCCTCACTCACTCACTCACTCACTGTCCCCAAAAGTTCATGAAGTTCCTAAAATCCATACAAATCCAAGAATAGTCCAAGACTAGTCCAAGAAAAGTCCCTCACTCACTCACTCACTCACTCACTGTCGCTAAAAGTTCATGAAAAGTTCCTAAAATCCATACAAGTCCAAGTTTAGTCCAAGAAAAGTCCCTCACTCACTCACTCACTGTCCCCAAAAGTTCATGAACAGTTCTTAAAATCCATACAAATCCAAGAATAGTCCAAGACTAGTCCAAGCCTAGTCCAAGAAAAGTCCCTCACTCACTCACTGTCCCTCAAAGTTCATGAAAAGTTCCTAAAAATCTACGCAAGTCCAACAATAGTCCAAGACTAGTCCAAAACTAGTCCAACAATAGTCCAAGACTAGTCCAAGAATAGTCCCTCAAAGTTCATGAAAAGTTCCTAAAAATCTACGCAAGTCCAACAATAGTCCAAGACTAGTCCAAAACTAGTCCAAGACTAGTCCAACAACAGTCCAAGACTAGTCCAACAATAGTCCAAGACTAGTCCAACAATAGTCCAAGACTAGTCCAACAATAGTCCAAGACTAGTCCAAGAATAGTCCCTCAAAGTTCATGAACAGTTCCTAAAAATCTGCACAAGTCCAAGAATAGTCCCCCAAATATTTATCGTTATCACGGGTTTTGATTATTTGGAAAGTTTCAGTCACCAATAACCGCAAAACGGATAATTGCAACAGCTCGGACACATAAAAACCCCGAATGACACCTATCGGGCAAAACACGCGCAATCTCGGCATAAACTAACGCGGCATTTTCCGCAAACTTCGACGCTTAATGGCTGATTACAGCTTTTACAAACTCGGGGTGCGAATAAACGGGATAATCCTTCTACACATTTACGTGTTTTAATCTCCGGAAGTGAAGGAGAATTATTTAGAAGAATGGTCGTTGGACTCCTTATACCAGCATTCCAATCATCGTCATTATAAATGGGCCGTGTTTCAACGACCCCATCTATGGCGAATACAGTCTCCAAACTAGGCCAACCGGAACTACCTAAAATGTCCGCATTTTCTCGTACGAATCCGGACCACGTAGAGTTGTTAGCCTATAAAAAATATAGAGTAAATATAGAGTTGGAATATTAAAAGTGCGTAGCCCTTGTATTCAAATCAGTTATAATCGAACATTTACAACGCCGTTCGCTATGTACATCGTTATATCGACAAAGTCGGTATTATCCGCGAGTAGATCGCGATAAAATTACAATACTTACGGACAATTTTCTAGGTTCGCTGATATTTTTCAGTAAATTCGCCATTCCGAAGTAGACTATAAGTGGAATTCTATTAGAGATATATATATTTCGACAAACAATTCTCAAATAATGATCTATCTCACGATATGCCCATTCAACTCCCGCTATACGGTGATTGTATAATGGCCCCCAATTAAAGCGATATCGGTCTGTACATATAAATACT